>JAJQKJ010002001.1:0-208343 GCA_029574335.1 Rana kukunoris
GGGATTTTAGCCTAGAAGTGGCATAATTCTTTTTTTGGTGCCAGGACCTCCAAACTACCCACATTTGTAGGGGAGACACTCGGCTACATGTCGACCAAAGGTGGGGTCACTGGCACCTAAGGCTGGCCAGTACCGGGTCTCCAAATAGGACCGTTTAACATGGGCGTCTATGGGAAAAAATGGGGTCATCTTGAGACGCGATTATCTCCCACAGCCATTGGTCCCTGGACCTCAAACTTGGCTTGGTCAGTTCAGGACATATAGGGCTACACATGTGGCGAAGAAAGGTACAGTCACTACCCCCTTATGGTTCGGGAGAACTGGCCGTCCAAAGTTGGGGTGGTTTGGGACTTTAGGCTAGAAGTGGCATCATTTTTTTTTGGTGCCAGGACTCCAAACTACCCACATTTGTAGGGGAGACACTGCTACATGTCGACAAAAGGTGGGGTCACTGGCACCTAAGGCTGGCCAGTACCGGGTCACTCCAAAGAAGGACCCCATTTAACATGGGAAGTCTATGGGAAAATGGGGTCATCTTGAGACGCGATATCTCCACGTCCATTGGGTCCCCTGGACCCCAAACTTGGCTTGTCAGTTCAGGACATATAGGGCTAAACTGTGGCGTAGAAAGTAAGTCGCTACCGGTTATGGGTTTGGGAGAACTGGCCGTCCAAAGTTGGGTGGTTTGGGATTTTAGCCTAGAAGTGGCATAATTCTTTTTTTGGTGCCAGGACCTCCAAACTACCCACATTTGTAGGGAGGACACTCGGCTACATGTCGACCAAAGGTGGGGTCACTGGCACCTAAGGCTGGCCAGTACCGGGTCCCAAAAAGGACCGTTTAACATGGGCGTCTATGGGAAAATGGGGTCATCTTGAGACGCGATATCTCCACAGCCATTGGTCCCCTGGACCTCAAACTTGGCTTGGTCAGTTCAGGACATATAGGGCTACAATGTGGCGAAGAAAGTAAGTCACTACCGGTTATGGTTCGGGAGAACTGGCCGTCCAAAGTTGGGGGGTTTGGGACTTTAGGCTAGAAGTGGCATCATTTTTTTTTGGTGCCAGGACCTCCAAACTACCCACATTTGTAGGGGAGACACGGCTACATGTCGACAAAAGGTGGGGTCACTGGCACCTAAGGCTGGCCAGTACCGGGTCTCCAAAGAAGGACCATTTAACATGGGAGTCTATGGGAAAATGGGGTCATCTTGAGACGCGATATCTCCACGTCCATTGGTCCCCTGGACCCCAAACTTGGCTTGGTCAGTTCAGGACATATAGGGCTACAATGTGGCGTAGAAAGTAAGTCGCTACCGGTTATGGTTTGGGAGAACTGGCCGTCCAAAGTTGGGTGGTTTGGGATTTTAGCCTAGAAGTGGCATAATTCTTTTTTTGGTGCCAGGACCTCCAAACTACCCACATTTGTAGGGGAGACACTCGGCTACATGTCGACCAAAGGTGGGGTCACTGGCACCTAAGGCTGGCCAGTAACCGGGTCTCCAAAAAGGACCGTTTAACATGGGCGTCTATGGGAAAATGGGGTCATCTTGAGACGCGATATCTCCACAGCCATTGGTCCCCTGGACCTCAAACTTGGCTTGGTCAGTTCAGGACATATAGGGCTACAATGTGGCGAAGAAAGTAAGTCACTACCCGTTATGGTTCGGGAGAACTGGTCGTCCAAAGTTGGGTGGTTTGGGATTTTAGCCTAGAAGTGGCATAATTTTTTTTTGGTGCCAGGACCTCCAAACTACCCACATTTGTAGGGGAGACACGGCTACATGTCGACAAAAGGTGGGGTCACTGGCACCTAAGGCTGACCAGTACCGGGTCTCCAAAGAAGGACCATTTGGTTGGGTGAGAGGAGAACTGGCCGTCCAAAGTTGGGTGGTTTGGGATTTTAGCCTAGAAGTGGCATAATTCTTTTTTTGGTGCCAGAACCTCCAAACTACCCACATTTGTTAGGGGAGACACTCGGCTACATGTCGACAATAGGTGGGGTCACTGGCACCTAAGGCTGTGCCAGTACGGGGTCTCCCAAAGAAGGACCGTTTAACATGGGAGTCTATGGGGAAAATGGGGTCATCTTGAGACGCGATATCTCCACGTCCATTGGTCCCTGGACCCCAAACTTGGCTTGGTCAGTTTCAGACATATAGGGCTACAATGTGGCGTAGAAAGTAAGTCGCTACCGGTTATGGTTCGGGAGAACTGGCCGTCCAAAGTTGGGTGGTTTGGGACTTTAGGATAGAAGTGGCATAAATCGGTTTTTGGGCTATAACTTTTGAACTAAAGCTCCTAGAGCCATCAAACTTGGGGAGCATCTTCCTGAATAGCAACTGGAGTGTATAAATATTTTTTTTTTGGTGCCAGGACCTCCAAACTACCCACATTTGTAGGGGAGACACTCGGCTACATGTCAACCAAAGGTGGGGTCACTGGCACCTAAGGCTGGCCAGTACCGGATCTCCAAAGTAGGACCGTTTAACATGGGAGTCTATGGGAAAATGGGGTCATCTTGAGACGCAATATCTCCATGGCCATTGGTCCCCTGGACCCCAAACTTGGCTTGGTCAGTTCAGGACATATAGGGCTACAATGTGGCGAAGAAAGTAAGTCGCTACTGGTTATGGTTCGGGAGAATTGGCCGTCCAATGTTGGGTGGTTTGAGATTTTAGCCTAGAAGTGGCATAATTTTTTTGGTGCCAGGACCTCCAAACTACCCACATTTGTAGGGGAGACACTCGGCTACATGTCGACCAAAGGTGGGGTCACTGGCACCTAAGGCTGGCCAGTACCGATCTCCAAAGTAGGACCGTTTAACATGGGAGTCTATGGGAAAATGGGGTCATCTTGAGACGCAATATCTCCATGGCCATTGGTCCCCTGGACCCCAAACTTTGCTTGTCAGTTCAGGACATATAGGGCTACAATGTGGCGAAGAAAGTAAGTCGCTACTGGTTATGGTTCGGGAGAATTGGCCGTCCAAAGTTGGGTGGTTTGGGACTTTAAGCTAGAAGTGGCATAAATCAGGTTTTGGCTATAACTTTTGAACTAAAGCTCCTAGAGCCTTCAAACTTGGGGAGCATCTTCCTGAATAGCAACTGGAGTGTATCCATTTTTTTTGTTTTTTTTTGGTGCCAGGACCTCCAAACTACCCACATTTGTAGGGAGACACTCGGCTACATGTCGACCAAGAGTGGGGTCACTGGCACCTAAGGCTGGCCAGTACCAGGTCTCCAAAGAAGGACCGTTTAAAATGGGAGTCTATGGGAAAATGGGGTCATCTTGAGACGCGATATCTCCACGGCCATTGGTCCTTTGGGCCCCAAACTTGGCTTGGTCAGTTCAGGACATATAGGGCTACAATTTCTGTGGCGAAGAAAGTAAGTCGCTACCGGTTGCCCTCGTTATGGTTTGGTAGAACTGGCAGTCCAAAGTTGGGTGGTTTGGGGATTTTAGCCTAGAAGTGGCATAATTCTTTTTTTGGTGCCAGGACCTCCAAACTACCCACATTTGTAGGGGAGACACTCAGCTACATGTCGACCAAAGGTGGGGTCACTGGCACCTAAGGCTGGCCAGTACCAGGTCTCCAAAGAAGGACCGTTTAACATGGGTGAGTCTATGGGAAAATGGGGGTCATCTTGAGACGCGATATCTCCACGGCCATTGGTCCCTTGGACCCCAAACTTGGCTTGGTCAGTTCAGGACATATAGGGCTACAATGTGGCGAAAAAGAAAGTAAGTCGCTACCGGTTATGGTTTGGTTTTTTTGTGGAGAACTGGCCGTCCAATGTTGGGTGGTTTGGGATTTTAGCCTAGAAGTGGCATAATTTTTTTGGTGCCAGGACCTCCAAACTACCCACATTTGTAGGGGAGACACTCGGCTACATGTCGACCAAAGGTGGGGTCACTGGCACCTAAGGCTGGCCAGTACCGGGTCCCCAAAGAAGGACCGTTTAACATGGGAGTCTATGGGAAAATGGGGTCACCTTGAGACACAATATCTCCATGGCCATTGGTCCCCTGGACCCCAAACTTGGCTTGGTCAGTTCAGGACATATAGGGCTACAATGTGGCGAAGAAAGTAAGTCGCTACTGTTATGGTTCGGGAGAATTGGCCGTCCAAAGTTGGGTGGTTTGGGACTTTAACCACTTGAGGCCCGCGCTACCGTCGGATGACGGGCAACACCCACAGCGCGGACCTCAATATCCAACATGCCGTCATTTGACGGCATGTCTTTCTGGCGTTCCCAGCGCGCGCTGTACAGCGCGCTGCGGGGAAGCCCTGTGTTGTCCGTGTCCCTTGGACACGGCCAATCACAGAACGCGGCAAACGGCCAATCAGAGCGGCCGTTTGCAATGCGATCTATGGGCGAATGAGAGATGATCTCTCATAGATCATCTCTCATTGCCGGCTGACACAGAGACAATGTCCTGTCTCTGGAAGGGAGGAGCCCGATCTGTGTTCCTTCCTACAAACACCACTTGTAGGTACATATGGGGGGACACAGATCGGTCACCCCCCCAGTCACCCCCCCCTCCCCCTACAGTTAGAACACACCTAGCATACACATTTAACCCCTTCCTCACCCCCTAGTGTTGCTCAACCCCACCCTTCAATGCCAGTCACATTAGCCCTATACTGTAATTAGTGCATATTTATAGCACTGATCGCAGTTGCATATCTATCGATGAGAGACTCATAGAATGGCGCCAAAAAATGTGTCAAAAGTGTCCGATGTGTCCGCCATAACGTCGCAGTAACCCCCCCCCCTCCGGCCCCAACACAAGAGAAAATAAAAAAAATGAACGATATCGCCTACCAGATCGCCGCATTGCCCCATTTCTAGTAAAAAAAAAATAATAAAAAATAATAATTCTCTCCCTATTTTGTAAGCGCTATAACTTTTGCGCAAACCAGTCGCTTATTGCGATTTTTTTTTTTTTTTTTTTTTTACCAAAAATATGTAGAAGAATACGTATCGCCCTAAACTGAGAAAAAAAAATGTGTTTTTTTTTTTTAATTGGGATATTTATTATAGCAACAAGTAAAAAATATTGTATTTTTTTCTTCAAAATTGACGCTCTTTTTTGTTTATAGCGCAAAAAATAAAAATCGCACAGGCGATCAAATACCACCAAAAGAAAGCTCTACTTGTGGGGAAAAAAGGACGTAAATTTTGTTTGGGAGCCACGTCGCACGACCGCGCAATTGTCAGTTAAAGCGACGCAGTGCCGGAAGCTGAAAATTCACCTGGGCAGGAGGGGGGTGTAAGTGCCCAGTAAGCAAGTGGTTAAGCTAGAAGTGGCATAAATCAGGTTTTGGGCTATAACTTTTGAACTAAAGCTCCTAGAGCCTTCAAACTTGGGGATCATCTTCCTGAATAGCAACTGGAGTGTATAAATATTTTTTTTTTTTGGTGCCAGGACCTCCAAACTACCCACATTTGTAGGGGAGACACTCGGCTACATGTCGACCAAAGGTGGGGTCACTGGCACCTAAGGCTGGCCAGTACCGGGTCCCCAAAGAAGGACCGTTTAACATGGGAGTCTATGGGAAAATGGGGTCACCTTGAGACACAATATCTCCATGGCCATTGGTCCCCTGGACCCCAAACTTGGCTTGGTCAGTTCAGGACATATAGGGCTACAATGTGGCGAAGAAAGTAAGTCGCTACTGGTTATGGTTCGGGAGAATTGGCCGTCCAAAGTTGGGTGGTTTGGGACTTTAAGCTAGAAGTGGCATAAATCAGGTTTTGGGCTATAACTTTTGAACTAAAGCTCCTAGAGCCTTCAAACTTGGGGAGCATCTTCCTGAATAGCAACTGGAGTGTATCAATTTTTTTTGTTTTTTTTTGGTGCCAGGACCTCCAAACTACCCACATTTGTAGGGGAGACACTCGGCTACATGTCGACCAAGAGTGGGGTCACTGGCACCTAAGGCTGGCCAGTACCAGGTCTCCAAAGAAGGACCGTTTAACATGGGAGTCTATGGGAAAATGGGGTCATCTTGAGACACGATATCTCCACGGCCATTGGTCCCTTGGACCCCAAACTTGGCTTGGTCAGTTCAGGACATATAGGGCTACAATGTGGCGAAGAAAGTAAGTCGCTACCGGTTATGGTTTGGGAGAACTGGCCGTCCAAAGTTGGGTGGTTTGGGATTTTAGCCTAGAAGTGGCATAATACTTTTTTTGGTGCCAGGACCTCCAAACTACCCACATTTGTAGGGGAGACACTCAGCTACATGTCGACCAAAGGTGGGGTCACTGGCACCTAAGGCTGGCCAGTACCGGATCTCCAAAGTAGGACCGTTTAACATGGGAGTCTATGGGAAAATGGGGTCATCTTGAGACGCAATATCTCCATGGCCATTGGTCCCCTGGACCCCAAACGTGGCTTGGTCAGTTCAGGACATATAGGGCTACAATGTGGCGAAGAAAGTAAGTCGCTACTGGTTATGGTTCGGGAGAATTGGCCGTCCAATGTTGGGTGGTTTGAGATTTTAGCCTAGAAGTGGCATAATTTTTTTGGTGCCAGGACCTCCAAACTACCCACATTTGTAGGGGAGACACTCGGCTACATGTCGACCAAAGGTGGGGGTCACTGGCACCTAAGGCTGGCCAGTACCGGATCTCCAAAGTAGGACCGTTTAACATGGGAGTCTATGGGAAAATGGGGTCATCTTGAGACGCAATATCTCCATGGCCATTGGTCCCCTGGACCCCAAACTTGGCTTGGTCAGTTCAGGACATATAGGGCTACAATGTGGCGAAGAAAGTAAGTCGCTACTGGTTATGGTTCGGGAGAATTGGCCGTCCAAAGTTGGGTGGTTTGGGACTTTAAGCTAGAAGTGGCATAAATCAGGTTTTGGCTATAACTTTTGAACTAAAGCTCCTAGAGCCTTCAAACTTGGGGAGCATCTTCCTGAATAGCAACTGGAGTGTATCCATTTTTTTTGTTTTTTTTTGGTGCCAGGACCTCCAAACTACCCACATTTGTAGGGGAGACACTCGGCTACATGTCGACCAAGAGTGGGGTCACTGGCACCTAAGGCTGGCCAGTACCAGGTCTCCAAAGAAGGACCGTTTAAAATGGGAGTCTATGGGAAAATGGGGTCATCTTGAGACGCGATATCTCCACGGCCATTGGTCCTTTGGGCCCCAAACTTGGCTTGGTCAGTTCAGGACATATAGGGCTACAATGTGGCGAAGAAAGTAAGTCGCTACCGGTTATGGTTTGGTAGAACTGGCAGTCCAAAGTTGGGTGGTTTGGGATTTTAGCCTAGAAGTGGCATAATTCTTTTTTTGGTGCCAGGACCTCCAAACTACCCACATTTGTAGGGGAGACACTCAGCTACATGTCGACCAAAGGTGGGGTCACTGGCACCTAAGGCTGGCCAGTACCGGGTCTCCAAAGAAGGACCGTTTAACATGGGAGTCTATGGGAAAATGGGGTCATCTTGAGACGCGATATCTCCACGGCCATTGGTCCCCTGGACCCCAAACTTGGTTTGGTCAGTTCAGGACATATAGGGCTACAATGTGGCGAAGAAAGTAAGTCGCTACCGGTTATGGTTTGGGAGAACTGGCCGTCCAATGTTGGGTGGTTTGGGATTTTAGCCTAGAAGTGGCATAATTTTTTTTGGTGCCAGGACCTCCAAACTACCCACATTTGTAGGGGAGACACTCGGCTACATGTCGACCAAAGGTGGGGTCACTGGCACCTAAGGCTGGCCAGTACCGGGTCCCCAAAGAAGGACCGTTTAACATGGGAGTCTATGGGAAAATGGGGTCACCTTGAGACACAATATCTCCATGGCCATTGGTCCCCTGGACCCCAAACTTGGCTTGGTCAGTTCAGGACATATAGGGCTACAATGTGGCGAAGAAAGTAAGTCGCTACTGGTTATGGTTCGGGAGAATTGGCCGTCCAAAGTTGGGTGGTTTGGGACTTTAACCACTTGAGGCCCGCGCTACCGTCGGATGACGGCAACAGCGCGGACCTCAATATCCAACATGCCGTCATTTGACGGCATGTCTTTCTGGCGTTCCCAGCGCGCGCTGTACAGCGCGCTGCGGGGAAGCCCTGTGTTGTCCGTGTCCCTTGGACACGGCCAATCACAGAACGCGGCAAACGGCCAATCAGAGCGGCCGTTTGCAATGCGATCTATGGGCGAATGAGAGATGATCTCTCATAGATCATCTCTCATTGCCGGCTGACACAGAGACAATGTCCTGTCTCTGGAAGGGAGGAGCCCGATCTGTGTTCCTTCCTACATAGGGACACAGATCGGTCACCCCCCCAGTCACCCCCCCCTCCCCCTACAGTTAGAACACACCTAGCATACACATTTAACCCCTTCCTCACCCCCTAGTGTTAACCCCTTCAATGCCAGTCACATTTATACTGTAATTAGTGCATATTTATAGCACTGATCGCAGTATAAATGTGAATGGCGCCAAAAATGTGTCAAAAGTGTCCGATGTGTCCGCCATAACGTCGCAGTAACAATAAAAATCGCAGATCGCCGCCATTTCTAGTAAAAAAAAAATAATAAAAAATAATAATTCTCTCCCCTATTTTGTAAGCGCTATAACTTTTGCGCAAACCAGTCGCTTATTGCGATTTTTTTTTTTTTTTTTTACCAAAAATATGTAGAAGAATACGTATCGCCCTAAACTGAGAAAAAAAAATGTGTTTTTTTTTTTTAATTGGGATATTTATTATAGCAACAAGTAAAAAATATTGTATTTTTCTTCAAAATTGACGCTCTTTTTTGTTTATAGCGCAAAAAATAAAAATCGCACAGGCGATCAAATACCACCAAAAGAAAGCTCTACTTGTGGGGAAAAAAGGACGTAAATTTTGTTTGGGAGCCACGTCGCACGACCGCGCAATTGTCAGTTAAAGCGACGCAGTGCCGGAAGCTGAAAATTCACCTGGGCAGGAGGGGGGTGTAAGTGCCCAGTAAGCAAGTGGTTAAGCTAGAAGTGGCATAAATCAGGTTTTGGGCTATAACTTTTGAACTAAAGCTCCTAGAGCCTTCAAACTTGGGGAGCATCTTCCTGAATAGCAACTGGAGTGTATAAATATTTTTTTTTTTTGGTGCCAGGACCTCCAAACTACCCACATTTGTAGGGGAGACACTCGGCTACATGTCAACCAAAGGTGGGGTCACTGGCACCTAAGGCTGGCCAGTACCGGATCTCCAAAGAAGGACCGTTTAACATGGGAGTCTATGGGAAAATGGGGTCATCTTGAGACGCAATATCTCCATGGCCATTGGTCCCCTGGACCCCAAACTTGGCTTGGTCAGTTCAGGACATATAGGGCTACAATGTGGCGAAGAAAGTAAGTCGCTACTGGTTATGGTTCGGGAGAATTGGCCGTCCAAAGTTGGGTGGTTTGGGACTTTAGGCTAGAAGTGGCATAAATCGGTTTTTGGGCTATAACTTTTGAACTAAAGCTCCTAGAGCCTTCAAACTTGGGGAGCATCTTCCTGAATAGCAACTGGAGTGTATCAATTTGTTTTGTTTTTTTTTGGTGCCAGGACCTCCAAACTACCCACATTTGTAGGGGAGACACTCGGCTACATGTCGACCAAGAGTGGGGTCACTGGCACCTAAGGCTGGCCAGTACCAGGTCTCCAAAGAAGGACCGTTTAACATGGGAGTCTATGGGAAAATGGGGTCATCTTGAGACACGATATCTCCACGGCCATTGGTCCCTTGGACCCCAAACTTGGCTTGGTCAGTTCAGGACATATAGGGCTACAATGTGGCGAAGAAAGTAAGTCGCTACCGGTTATGGTTTGGGAGAACTGGCCGTCCAAAGTTGGGTGGTTTGGGATTTTAGCCTAGAAGTGGCATAATACTTTTTTTGGTGCCAGGACCTCCAAACTACCCACATTTGTAGGGGAGACACTCAGCTACATGTCGACCAAAGGTGGGGTCACTGGCACCTAAGGCTGGCCAGTACCGGGTCTCCAAAGAAGGACCGTTTAACATGGGAGTCTATGGGAAAATGGGGTCATCTTGAGACGCGATATCTCCACAGCCATTGGTCCCTTGGACCCCAAACTTGGCTTGGTCAGTTCAGGACATATAGGGCTACAATGTGGCGAAGAAAGTAAGTCGCTACCGGTTATGGTTTGGGAGAACTGGCCGTCCAAAGTTGGGTGGTTTGGGATTTTAGCCTAGAAGTGGCATAATTCTTTTTTTGGTGCCAGGACCTCCAAACTACCCACATTTGTAGGGGAGACACTCAGCTACATGTCGACCAAAGGTGGGGTCACTGGCACCTAAGGCTGGCCAGTACCGGGTCTCCAAAGAAGGACCGTTTAACATGGGAGTCTATGGAAAAATGGGGTCATCTTGAGACGCGATATCTCCACGTCCATTGGTCCCCTGGACCCCAAACTTGGCTTGGTCAGTTCAGGACATATAGGGCTACAATGTGGCGTAGAAAGTAAGTCGCTACCGGTTATGGTTCGGGAGAACTGGCCGTCCAAAGTTGGGTGGTTTGGGACTTTAGGATAGAAGTGGCATAAATCGGTTTTTGGGCTATAACTTTTGAACTAAAGCTCCTAGAGCCTTCAAACTTGGGGAGCATCTTCCTGAATAGCAACTGGAGTGTATCAATTTTTTTTGTTTTTTTTTGGTGCCAGGACCTCCAAACTACCCACATTTGTAGGGGAGACACTCGGCTACATGTCGACCAAGAGTGGGGTCACTGGCACCTAAGGCTGGCCAGTACCAGGTCTCCAAAGAAGGACCGTTTAACATGGGAGTCTATGGGAAAATGGGGTCATCTTGAGACGCGATATCTCCAGGGCCATTGGTCCCTTGGACCCCAAACTTGGCTTGGTCAGTTCAGGACATATAGGGCTACAATGTGGCGAAGAAAGTAAGTCGCTACCGGTTATGGTTTGGGAGAACTGGCCGTCCAAAGTTGGGTGGTTTGGGATTTTAGCCTAGAAGTGGCATAATTCTTTTTTTGGTGCCAGGACCTCCAAACTACCCACATTTGTAGGGGAGACACTCAGCTACATGTCGACCAAAGGTGGGGTCACTGGCACCTAAGGCTGGCCAGTACCGGGTCTCCAAAGAAGGACCGTTTAACATGGGAGTCTATGGGAAAATGGGGTCATCTTGAGACGCGATATCTCCACGGCCATTGGTCCCTTGGACCCCAAACTTGGCTTGGTCAGTTCAGGACATATAATGCTACAATGTGGCGAAGAAAGTAAGTCGCTACCGGTTATGGTTTGGGAGAACTGGCCGTCCAAAGTTGGGTGGTTTGGGATTTTAGCCTAGAAGTGGCATAATTCTTTTTTTGGTGCCAGGACCTCCAAACTACCCACATTTGTAGGGGAGACACTCGGCTACATGTCGACCAAAGGTAGGGTCACTGGCACCTAAGGCTGGCCAGTACCGGGTCTCCAAATAGGACCGTTTAACATGGGCGTCTATGGGAAAATGGGGTCATCTTGAGACGCGATATCTCCACAGCCATTGGTCCCCTGGACCTCAAACTTGGCTTGGTCAGTTCAGGACATATAGGGCTACAATGTGGCGAAGAAAGTAAGTCGCTACCGGTTATGGTTTGGGAGAACTGGCCGTCCAAAGTTGGGTGGTTTGGGATTTTAGCCTAGAAGTGGCATAATTCTTTTTTTGGTGCCAGGACCTCCAAACTACCCACATTTGTAGGGGAGACACTTGGCTACATGTCGACCAAAGGTAGGGTCACTGGCACCTAAGGCTGGCCAGTACCGGGTCTCCAAAAAGGACCGTTTAACATGGTCGTCTATGGGAAAATGGGGTCATCTTGAGACGCGATATCTCCACAGCCATTGGTCCCCTGGACCTCAAACTTGGCTTGGTCAGTTCAGGACATATAGGGCTACAATGTGGCGAAGAAAGTAAGTCACTACCCGTTATGGTTCGGGAGAACTGGCCGTCCAAAGTTGGGTGGTTTGGGACTTTAGGCTAGAAGTGGCATCATTTTTTTTTGGTGCCAGGACCTCCAAACTACCCACATTTGTAGGGGAGACACGGCTACATGTCGACAAAAGGTGGGGTCACTGGCACCTAAGGCTGGCCAGTACCGGGTCTCCAAAGAAGGACCATTTAACATGGGAGTCTATGGGAAAATGGGGTCATCTTGAGACGCGATATCTCCACGTCCATTGGTCCCCTGGACCCCAAACTTGGCTTGGTCAGTTCAGGACATATAGGGCTACAATGTGGCGTAGAAAGTAAGTCGCTACCGGTTATGGTTTGGGAGAACTGGCCGTCCAAAGTTGGGTGGTTTGGGATTTTAGCCTAGAAGTGGCATAATTCTTTTTTTGGTGCCAGGACCTCCAAACTACCCACATTTGTAGGGGAGACACTCGGCTACATGTCGACCAAAGGTGGGGTCACTGGCACCTAAGGCTGGCCAGTACCGGGTCTCCAAAAAGGACCGTTTAACATGGGCGTCTATGGGAAAATGGGGTCATCTTGAGACGCGATATCTCCACAGCCATTGGTCCCCTGGACCTCAAACTTGGCTTGGTCAGTTCAGGACATATAGGGCTACAATGTGGCGAAGAAAGTAAGTCACTACCGGTTATGGTTCGGGAGAACTGGCCGTCCAAAGTTGGGTGGTTTGGGACTTTAGGCTAGAAGTGGCATAATTTTTTTTTGGTGCCAGGACCTCCAAACTACCCACATTTGTAGGGGAGACACGGCTACATGTCGACAAAAGGTGGGGTCACTGGCACCTAAGGCTGGCCAGTACCGGGTCTCCAAAGAAGGACCATTTAACATGGGAGTCTATGGGAAAATGGGGTCATCTTGAGACGCGATATCTCCACGTCCATTGGTCCCCTGGACCCCAAACTTGGCTTGGTCAGTTCAGGACATATAGGGCTACAATGTGGCGTAGAAAGTAAGTCGCTATCGGTTATGGTTCGGGAGAACTGGCCGTCCAAAGTTGGGTGGTTTGGGACTTTAGGATAGAAGTGGCATAATACTTTTTTTGGTGCCAGGACCTCCAAACTACCCACATTTGTAGGGGAGACACTCAGCTACATGTCGACCAAAGGTGGGGTCACTGGCACCTAAGGCTGGCCAGTACCAGGTCTCCAAAGAAGGACCGTTTAACATGGGAGTCTATGGGAAAATGGGGTCATCTTGAGACGCGATATCTCCACGGCCATTGGTCCCTTGGACCCCAAACTTGGCTTGGTCAGTTCAGGACATATAGGGCTACAATGTGGCGAAGAAAGTAAGTCGCTACCGGTTATGGTTTGGGAGAACTGGCCGTCCAAAGTTGGGTGGTTTGGGATTTTAGCCTAGAAGTGGCATAATACTTTTTTTGGTGCCAGGACCTCCAAACTACCCACATTTGTAGGGGAGACACTCAGCTACATGTCGACCAAAGGTGGGGTCACTGGCACCTAAGGCTGGCCAGTACCGGGTCTCCAAAGAAGGACCGTTTAACATGGGAGTCTATGGGAAAATGGGGTCATCTTGAGACGCGATATCTCCACGGCCATTGGTCCCTTGGACCCCAAACTTGGCTTGGTCAGTTCAGGACATATAGGGCTACAATGTGGCGAAGAAAGTAAGTCGCTACCGGTTATGGTTTGGGAGAACTGGCCGTCCAAAGTTGGGTGGTTTGGGATTTTAGCCTAGAAGTGGCATAATTCTTTTTTTGGTGCCAGGACCTCCAAACTACCCACATTTGTAGGGGAGACACTCGGCTACATGTCGACCAAAGGTGGGGTCACTGGCACCTAAGGCTGGCCAGTACCGGGTCTCCAAAAAGGACCGTTTAACATGGGCGTCTATGGGAAAATGGGGTCATCTTGAGACGCGATATCTCCACAGCCATTGGTCCCCTGGACCTCAAACTTGGCTTGGTCAGTTCAGGACATATAGGGCTACAATGTGGCGAAGAAAGTAAGTCACTACCGGTTATGGTTCGGGAGAACTGGCCGTCCAAAGTTGGGTGGTTTGGGACTTTAGGCTAGAAGTGGCATAATTTTTTTTTGGTGCCAGGACCTCCAAACTACCCACATTTGTAGGGGAGACACGGCTACATGTCGACAAAAGGTGGGGTCACTGGCACCTAAGGCTGGCCAGTACCGGGTCTCCAAAGAAGGACCATTTAACATGGGAGTCTATGGGAAAATGGGGTCATCTTGAGACGCGATATCTCCACGTCCATTGGTCCCCTGGACCCCAAACTTGGCTTGGTCAGTTCAGGACATATAGGGCTACAATGTGGCGGAGAAAGTAAGTCGCTACCGGTTATGGTTCGGGAGAACTGGCCGTCCAAAGTTGGGTGGTTTGGGACTTTAGGATAGAAGTGGCATAAATCGGTTTTTGGGCTATAACTTTTGAACTAAAGCTCCTAGAGCCTTCAAACTTGGGGAGCATCTTCCTGAATAGCAACTGGAGTGTATCAATTTTTTTTGTTTTTTTTTGGTGCCAGGACCTCCAAACTACCCACATTTGTAGGGGAGACACTCGGCTACATGTCGACCAAGAGTGGGGTCACTGGCACCTAAGGCTGGCCAGTACCAGGTCTCCAAAGAAGGACCGTTTAACATGGGAGTCTATGGGAAAATGGGGTCATCTTGAGACGCGATATCTCCATGGCCATTGGTCCCTTGGACCCCAAACTTGGCTTGGTCAGTTCAGGACATATAGGGCTACAATGTGGCGAAGAAAGTAAGTCGCTACCGGTTATGGTTTGGGAGAACTGGCCATCCAAAGTTGGGTGGTTTGGGATTTTAGCCTAGAAGTGGCATAATTCTTTTTTTGGTGCCAGGACCTCCAAACTACCCACATTTGTAGGGGAGACACTCGGCTACATGTCGACCAAAGGTGGGGTCACTGGCACCTAAGGCTGGCCAGTACCGGGTCCCCAAAGAAGAACGGTTTAACATGGGAGTCTATGGGAAAATGGGGTCACCTTGAGACGCGATATCTCGATGGCCATTGGTCCCCTGGACCCCAAACTTGGCTTGGTCAGTTCAGGACATATAGGGCTACAATGTGGAAAAGAAAGTAAGTCGCTACCGGTTATGGTTCGGGAGAATTGGCCGTCCAAAGTTGGGTGGTTTGGGACTTTAGGCTAGAAGTGGCATAAATCGGTTTTTGGGCAATAAATTTTGAACTAAAACTCCTAGAGCCTTCAAACTTGGGGAGCATCTTCCTGAATAGCAACTGGAGTGTATCAATTATTATTTTTTTGGGGGGCAGGACCTCCAAACTACCCACATTTGTAGGGGAGACACTCGGCTACATGTCGACCAAAGGTGGGGTCACTGGCACCTAAGGCTGGCCAGTACCGTGTCTCCAAATAAGGACCGTTTAACATGGGAGTCTATGGGAAAATGGGGTCATCTTGAGACGCGATATCTCCACAGCCATTGGTCCCCTGGACCCCAAACTTGGCTTGGTCAGTTCAGGACATATAGGGCTACAATATGGCGAAGAAAGTAAGTCGCTACCGGTTATGGTTCGGGAGAACTGGCCGTCCAAAGTTGGGTGGTTTGGGATTTTAGCCTAGAAGTGGCATCATTTTTTTTTGGTGCCAGGACCTCCAAACTACCCACATTTGTAGGGGAGACACTCGGCTACATGTCGACCAAAGGTGGGGTCACTGGCACCTAAGGCTGGCCAGTACCGGGTCTCCAAAGAAGGACCATTTAACATGGGAGTCTATGGGAAAATGGGGTCATCTTGAGACGCGATATCTCCACGGCCATTGGTCCCTTGGACCCCAAACTTGGCTTGGTCAGTTCAGGACATATAGGGCTACAATGTGGCGAAGAAAGTAAGTCGCTACCGGTTATGGTTTGGGAGAACTGGCCGTCCAAAGTTGGGTGGTTTGGGATTTTAGCCTAGAAGTGGCATAATTCTTTTTTTGGTGCCAGGACCTCCAAACTACCCACATTTGTAGGGGAGACACTCGGCTACATGTCGACCAAAGGTGGGGTCACTGGCACCTAAGGCTGGCCAGTACCGGGTCTCCAAAAAGGACCGTTTAACATGGGCGTCTATGGGAAAATGGGGTCATCTTGAGACGCGATATCTCCACAGCCATTGGTCCCCTGGACCTCAAACTTGGCTTGGTCAGTTCAGGACATATAGGGCTACAATGTGGCGAAGAAAGTAAGTCACTACCCGTTATGGTTCGGGAGAACTGGCCGTCCAAAGTTGGGTGGTTTGGGACTTTAGGCTAGAAGTGGTATAATTTTTTTTTGGTGCCAGGACCTCCAAACTACCCACATTTGTAGGGGAGACACGGCTACATGTCGACAAAAGGTGGGGTCACTGGCACCTAAGGCTGGCCAGTACCGGGTCTCCAAAGAAGGACCATTTAACATGGGAGTCTATGGGAAAATGGGGTCATCTTGAGACGCGATATCTCCACGTCCATTGGTCCCCTGGACCCCAAACTTGGCTTGGTCAGTTCAGGACATATAGGGCTACAATGTGGCGGAGAAAGTAAGTCGCTACCGGTTATGGTTCGGGTGAACTGGCCGTCCAAAGTTGGGTGGTTTGGGACTTTAGGATAGAAGTGGCATAAATCGGTTTTTGGGCTATAACTTTTGAACTAAAGCTCCTAGAGCCTTCAAACTTGAGGAGCATCTTCCTGAATAGCAACTGGAGTGTATCAATTTTTTTTGTTTTTTTTTGGTGCCAGGACCTCCAAACTACCCACATTTGTAGGGGAGACACTCGGCTACATGTCGACCAAGAGTGGGGTCACTGGCACCTAAGGCTGGCCAGTACCAGGTCTCCAAAGAAGGACCGTTTAACATGGGAGTCTATGGGAAAATGGGGTCATCTTGAGACGCGATATCTCCACGGCCATTGGTCCCTTGGACCCCAAACTTGGCTTGGTCAGTTCAGGACATATAGGGCTACAATGTGGCGAAGAAAGTAAGTCGCTACCGGTTATGGTTTGGGAGAACTGGCCGTCCAAAGTTGGGTGGTTTGGGATTTTAGCCTAGAAGTGGCATAATACTTTTTTTGGTGCCAGGACCTCCAAACTACCCACATTTGTAGGGGAGACACTCAGCTACATGTCGACCAAAGGTGGGGTCACTGGCACCTAAGGCTGGCCAGTAACGGGTCTCCAAAGAAGGACCGTTTAACATGGGAGTCTATGGGAAAATGGGGTCATCTTGAGACGCGATATCTCCACGGCCATTGGTCCCTTGGACCCCAAACTTGGCTTGGTCAGTTCAGGACATATAGGGCTACAATGTGGCGAAGAAAGTAAGTCGCTACCGGTTATGGTTTGGGAGAACTGGCCGTCCAAAGTTGGGTGGTTTGGGATTTTAGCCTAGAAGTGGCATAATTCTTTTTTTGGTGCCAGGACCTCCAAACTACCCACATTTGTAGGGGAGACACTCGGCTACATGTCGACCAAAGGTGGGGTCACTGGCACCTAAGGCTGGCCAGTACCGGGTCTCCAAAGAAGGACCGTTTAACATGGGAGTCTATGGGAAAATGGGGTCATCTTGAGACGCGATATCTCCACAGCCATTGGTCCCCTGGACCTCAAACTTGGCTCGGTCAGTTCAGGACATATAGGGCTACAATGTGGCGAAGAAAGTAAGTCACTACCCGTTATGGTTCGGGAGAACTGGCCGTCCAAAGTTGGGTGGTTTGGGACTTTAGGCTAGAAGTGGCATAATTTTTTTTTGGTGCCAGGACCTCCAAACTACCCACATTTGTAGGGGAGACACGGCTACATGTCGACAAAAGGTGGGGTCACTGGCACCTAAGGCTGGCCAGTACCGGGTCTCCAAAGAAGGACCGTTTAACATGGGAGTCTATGGGAAAATGGGGTCATCTTGAGACGCGATATCTCCACGTCCATTGGTCCCCTGGACCCCAAACTTGGCTTGGTCAGTTCAGGACATATAGGGCTACAATGTGGCGTAGAAAGTAAGTCGCTACCGGTTATGGTTCGGGAGAACTGGCCGTCCAAAGTTGGGTGGTTTGGGACTTTAGGATAGAAGTGGCATAAATCGGTTTTTGGGCTATAACTTTTGAACTAAAGCTCCTAGAGCCTTCAAACTTGGGGAGCATCTTCCTGAATAGCAACTGGAGTGTATCAATTTTTTTTGTTTTTTTTTTGGTGCCAGGACCTCCAAACTATCCACATTTGTAGGGGAGACACTCGGCTACATGTCGACCAAGAGTGGGGTCACTGGCACCTAAGGCTGGCCAGTACCAGGTCTCCAAAGAAGGACCGTTTAACATGGGAGTCTATGGGAAAATGGGGTCATCTTGAGACGCGATATCTCCACGGCCATTGGTCCTTTGGACCCCAAACTTGGCTTGGTCAGTTCAGGACATATAGGGCTACAATGTGGTGAAGAAAGTAAGTCGCTACCGGTTATGGTTTGGGAGAACTGGCCGTCCAAAGTTGGGTGGTTTGGGATTTTAGCCTAGAAGTGGCATAATTCTTTTTTTGGTGCCAGGACCTCCAAACTACCCACATTTGTAGGGGAGACACGGCTACATGTCGACAAAAGGTGGGGTCACTGGCACCTAAGGCTGGCCAGTACCGGGTCTCCAAAGAAGGACCATTTAACATGGGAGTCTATGGGAAAATGGGGTCATCTTGAGACGCGATATCTCCACGTCCATTGGTCCCCTGGACCCCAAACTTGGCTTGGTCAGTTCAGGACATATAGGGCTACAATGTGGAAAAGAAAGTAAGTCGCTACCCGTTATGGTTCGGGAGAATTGGCCGTCCAAAGTTGGGTGGTTTGGGACTTTAGGCTAGAAGTGGCATAAATCGGTTTTTGGGCTATAACTTTTGAACTAAAACTCCTAGAGCCTTCAAACTTGGGGAGCATCTTCCTGAATAGCAACTGGAGTGCATCAATTATTATTTTTTTTGGGGGCCAGGACCTCCAAACTACCCACATTTGTAGGGGAGACACTCGGCTACATGTCGACCAAAGGTGGGGTCACTGGCACCTAAGGCTGGCCAGTACCGTGTCTCCAAATAAGGACCGTTTAACATGGGAGTCTATGGGAAAATGGGGTCATCTTGAGACGCGATATATCCACAGCCATTGGTCCCCTGGACCCCAAACTTGGCTTGGTCAGTTCAGGACATATAGGGCTACAATATGGCGAAGAAAGTAAGTCGCTACCGGTTATGGTTTGGGAGAACTGGCCGTCCAAAGTTGGGTGGATTGGGATTTTAGCCTAGAAGTGGCATCATTTTTTTTTTGGTGCCAGGACCTCCAAACTACCCACATTTGTAGGGGGAGACACTCAGCTACATGTCGACCAAAGGTGGGGTCACTGGCACCTAAGGCTGGCCAGTACCGGGTCTCCAAAGAAGGACCGTTTAACATGGGAGTCTATGGGAAAATGGGGTCAACTTGAGACGCGATATCTCCATGGCCATTGGTCCCCTGGACCCCAAATTTGGCTTGATCAGTTCAGGACATATAGGGCTACAATATGGCGAAGAAAGTAAGTCGCTACCGGTTATGGTTCGGGAGAACTGGCCGTCCAAAGTTGGGTGGATTGGGACTTTAGGCTAGATGTGGCATAAATCGGTTTTTGGGCTATAACTTTTGAACTAAAGCTCCTAGAGCCTTCAAACTTGGGGAGCATCTTCCTGAATAGCAACTGGAGTGTATCAATTTTTTTTTGTTTTTTGGTGCCAGGACCTCCAAACTACCCACATTTGTAGGGGAGACACTCGGCTACATGTCGACCAAAGGTGGGGTCACTGACACCTAAGCCTGGCCAGTACCGTGTCTCCAAAGAAGGACCGTTTAACATGGGAGTCTATGGGAAAATGGGGTCATCTTGAGACGCGATATCTCCATGGCCATTGGTCCCCTGGACCCCAAACTTGGCTTGGTCAGTTCAGGACATATAGGGCTACAAGGTGGCGAAGAAAGTAAGTCGCTACCCGTTATGGTTCGGGAGAACTGGCCGTCCAAAGTTGGGTGGATTGGGACTTTAGGCTAGATGTGGCATAAATCGGTTTTTGGGCTATAACTTTTGAACTAAAGCTCCTAGAGCCTTCAAACTTGGGGAGCATCTTCCTGAATAGCAACTGGAGTGTATCAATTTTTTTTTGTTTTTTGGTGCCAGGACCTCCAAACTACCCACATTTGTAGGGGAGACACTCGGCTACATGTCGACCAAAGGTGGGGTCACTGACACCTAAGCCTGGCCAGTACCGTGTCTCCAAAGAAGGACCGTTTAACATGGGAGTCTATGGGAAAATGGGGTCATCTTGAGACACGATATCTCCACGGCCATTGGTCCCCTGGACCCCAAACTTGGCTTGGTCAGTTCAGGACATATAGGGCTACAATGTGGCGAAGAAAGTAAGTCGCTACTGGTTATGGTTCGGGAGAACTGGCCGTCCAAATTTGGGTGGTTTGGGACTTTAGGCTAGAAGTGGCATAATTTTTCTTTGGTGCCAGGACTTCCAAACTACCCACATTTGTAGGGGAGACACTCGGCTACATGTCGACCAAAGGTGGGGTCACTGGCACCTAAGGCTGGCCAGTACCGGGTCTCCAAAGAAGGACCGTTTAACATGGGAGTCTATGGGAAAATGGGGTCATCTTGAGACGCGATATCTCCACGGCCATTGGTCCCCTGGACCCCAAACTTGGCTTGGTCAGTTCAGGACATATAGGGCTACAATGTGGCGAAGAAAGTAAGTCGCTACCCGTTATGGTTTGGGAGAACTGGCCGTCCAAAGTTGGGTGGTTTGGGATTTTAGCCTAGAAGTGGCATAATTTTTTTTTTTGGTGCCAGGACCTCCAAACTACCCACATTTGTAGGGGAGACACTCGGCTACATGTCGACCAAAGGTGGGGTCACTGGCACCTAAGGCTGGCCAGTACCGGGTCTCCAAAGAAGGACCGTTTAACATGGGAGTCTATGGGAAAATGGGGTCATTTGAAAATGAAATACCTCAGCAGAACAATGACTGGTCGGAGACTTTGAGGATAAGCAATATAAACCATACATAACACCTTTATTATCTGTACTAAAGAGGATACACCTGCTTTTAACCGCTTGTCGACCAGCCGCCGCAGTTTTACAGCGGCAGGTTGGCTCTGCTGGGCGAGATCACGTAGATCTACGTAATCTCGCAGAGCAGCCAGGCACCCGCGATCGCTTGTTACAGATCGAGGACTGGGAGCTGTATGTGGAAACACACAGCTCCCGGTCCTGTCAGGGGGTAAATGACCTATCGTCTGTTCATACAATGTATGAACAGCGATCAGTCATTTACCTCAGTCAGTCCACCCCCCCTCCCTTCAGTTAGAACACACCCAGGGAACATACTTAACCCCTTCCTCGCCCCCTAGTGTTAACCCTTTCCCTGCCAGTGTCATTTTTATAGTAATGAAAGCATTTTTATAGCACTGATCGCTATAAAAATGCCAATGGACCCAAAAAAGTGTCAAAAGTGTCCGATGTGTCCGCCATAATGTCGCAGTACCGATAAGAATTGCTGATCGCCACCATTACTAGTAAAAAAAAAAAAATTCCATAAATCTATCCCCTATTTTGTAAACGCTAAACTTTTGCGCAAACTAATCAATAAATGCTTATTGCGATTTTTTTTAAAAGAAAAATATGTAGACGAATACATATCGGCCTAAATTGAGGAAAAAAACGTGTTTTTATATATTTTTGGGGGATATTTATTATAGAAAAAAGTAAAAAATATACATTTTTTTCAAAATTGTCGCTTAATTTTTGTTTATAGTGCAAAAAATGAAAACAGCAGAGGTGATCAAATACCACCAAAAGAAGGCTCTATTTGTGGGAAAAAAAGGACGCCAATTTTGTTTGGGAGCCAGGTCGCACGACCGCGCAATTGTCAGTTAAAGCGACACAGTGCTGAATTGTAAAAAGGGGCCCGGTGATTGAGCAGCAATATGGTTCGGGGCTGAAGAGGTTAAAATGAGAGCCCAAAAAGCTCAATTGCTACCAAAATAGGGAATAGCTCTATTAAAACACTGTTTTTTTAAATAGCCCTTGATCTTGATCTGGGCTCAGCACACCCATGTGTCTTCCAAATGGTGGCAAAACCCAGGGACCCGGCAGAGTCCGTCTGAAGACAACATTCTTCATCTTTGACGAATTCCCTCTGCCTTTAAAGTACTCCAAAAACCTTAACCAAACTAATAAATCCTCCCATATGTCCTGTGATAATCTTACATGAGCTGATGAGGACTTAAGACCGGCTATCGCCGTATAAAGCCTCTGGGAAAAAAATCCTCTCCACGGGCATTATACGGGTGGCAAATGCCAATTGACCCAACAGTGACTGAACCTCCTTAAGAGTAACCTTCCTTTTCCTAATTAACAAAATGATACAGCCTGTAAGGGCAACCTGAATTCCATATTAACTGTATCTATGGTGATACCCAGGAAATCGGAAGAAACCGATGGAAAAAATGTCTTTCGTTTGCTAGCGGGACCTCAAATGCCTCGCAAACTGAAAAAAAATGTTAGCAATAGATTCTTACATTTATTCGAATTGGGAGGGCTTAAGAAAAGAAAATAGTCCAAGTAATGGATGAGGGAATTCACATCCACTACCCTTGTGACTACGCATTTGAGGAAAGAGGCAAAGGATTCAAAATAAAAACAAGATAAAGAACTGCCCATTGTCAGGCATTTGTCAAACAAAAAAAAAAAAGAAACCTAACAAATTAAAAGCTGCAGGGTCTATAGGCAGTAACCTGAAAGCAGCTTTCATATCTGCTTTAGCCAGCAAGGCTCCCGGTCCCAAGTCCTTCAAAATGAACAGAGCATCTTCAAATGAAGCATAAGACACAGGCAAAATCTGGTTCTGTATTTGGTCATTTAGGGAATCATCTGAAGGGAATGACAAATGGTGGAGAAGCCGATAATAGTTTGTTTCCTTTTTTAGAAACAATTCGTAGAGGAGAAATCCTAAAATCTGAAGGGGGGGGGGGGGGAGTCTCTAAATAGGCCAGCTACCCTACCTAAACAAATTTTATTAGCATCTTTGTGCGGGTGTAGCGTATCTTCTTTACGCTACGCGGCCGCAACTTAGAGAGGCAAGTGCAGTATTCACAAAGCACTTGCTCCGGCATAGCGTAAATTGGCCGGCGTAAGCCCGCCTAATTCAAAGTAGGAAGGAGGTGGGCGTCATCTATTTAAATCAAGCCTGACCCCATGCTAATGAATGGCCGGTCGAACTGGGCATGCACGTGCATGCTCAGAATCACGTCGCATATACTCCCTAAGAGACGTTGGCGTGCAATGCCTACGACGTGTGAACGTAACCTACGCCCAGCCCTATTCAGGTACTACATAAACGGTGTAAACAACGTAAAATTCTACGGCGTCGTTCCCTGGCCCATACCTTTGCATTAGCTGCACCTCATATAGCAGGGGTAACTTTACGCCAGACGTAAGCCTTATGCAAATCGCGTATATGAAGCGGCCGGGCGGATCTACGTTCGTGAATCGGCGTATCTTTTTTTGTTTACAAAAGTTTATTAAACAGTATAAATTAGAACACAAGCATAGGTAGAAAAAACATAACACTTTTCAAAGGTATATTATTGACTTAGTAACATGTAAGGCGTTGTACAATAATTGGTCCCTGAGTGAGTAACGGATAAGCTTAGTAGTACATCATAATAAGTCAATGTGTATAACAAGCAACAGAAACATCTCATAGTAATTCACCAATATAACCATTTGGCTTCAAAAACATGTAGGCTGTCATTTATTGTGTGGTATATTCTCTCCGAGAGTTTCAATAGCTCCATTCTATCAAGTACCTGTGACCATATTACTTCTTTAGATCTCCAGTTGAGTGCGATCATCCATTGCACCGAGCTGCATAGTGAATGGAGGAGTCTGGAGCATGGGGGAGGAATGTCTGGGACATCCCCATATAGTAGGCAGATTAATGGGGTGAGGGAGACTTTATGTTTGGAGGAGTCTTCGAATTTGCGGGCTACCTCCAACCAGATCTGTGTAAGACGTGGGCAGCTCCAGAAGATGTGGAGTAGTGTACCTTCTGATTGGCAGCCCCTGAAGCAGTCAGGAGAAACTGTCGGGTAAAAGGTATGGATTTTAGATGGTGTGAGGTACCATCTTGTAAATAGTTTTGTTGGGGTTTCTCTAAAGGAGACTGCTTTGTTGCTTTTCCTGAGATTTTCAGACATGGAAAACCATGTATCCGGGGGGAGGTCAATACCTAAATCAGATTCCCAGCGTAACATGGGTTGGGTTTTTTCAGAGGCGGAGAAATCATTGAGGGAATTGTAAAGTCTAGATATCATGCCTTTGTCTCTGGATGAGGATTTGCATATTCTCTCAAAGATTGTTATATTTGGGCTCGTGGAGAGCGAGAAATGTGTTTGAAAAAAAGATTTTTTTTTTTTGTACAATAGTTTTTATTGAAAATTTTCAAAGTACAAAAGTAGGAAAACAGAAAAGCATTCACATGTATTCCCAAGTAACAGCAGGGGAAATCACATAAATTGATAACTCCGGAAGTAAACAGGGTAAATCAGCAGTAAACATATGAGTACAAGCAAGGCAATCATATTGAAAACAACAATTTAAGGTAGGGGAGGGATACAGCGACTTTGCCACTTGTCATACTCTGGAGAGTACATGGAGGAGTACTATGGGGGGAGATCAAGTAAAGCGAATAAGGTCAGGGAAGAGAGGGGGAGTAGGGGAAGGACTGAAGGGGGGGGGGGGAGAGGAGAGATGGCAATGGGAAGGAGGGGGGGATGGGGGGATGAGATGGATACCCGAGTGATCATTATCATAAACTCTTACATAGGTATTTGTTTAGGACATATCAAAAGGAACATAACATATGAAGACATTTCAAGTTCACCGTATCACCGCACATTAAACCAGTCAGTCCAGGGCTTCCACTGAGCATCAAATTTCGCTCTCCTACCCTCACGGCTTGCCAGCAGGGACTCAAAGACATAGTTGTTTCTGGTAATTTCTAGAACCTCAGATACGTTTGGTACATTGTGTGATTTCCAATTTCTAGTCAGTAACAGTCTGGCCGCTAGCAGGATAGTGACTAGCAGGGCTTTTTTTCTGGGGGAACTTGGTGGAACTCAGTTCCACCACCTTTGGCTCAGACCCTTTGGTGCCCGCTCACCACAATCACTTGTGAACACAGAAGTCTGGTTTCTGTGTTTACAAGTGACTGCTTTGTAACCCCCTGAACTCTGCACACTGTATGTAATGCAATTCTGGTATTTAATGCCCCTTTAAGACCCTTCTACTGTTTGTGAAATCTGAACGGGTCGTGGTTGAGTTCCTGCACCTATTTTCTGAGAAAAAAAGCTCTGGTGACTAGTGACTACAACCCGAAAATCTGGGGGGAATCCTTCGATTCCCAAGTTCAGTACTGCCAGTTCCGGGCAGGGGGGTGTGAGTATACCCGTTATGCGTGAGATACATCTAAAAGATGCCCCTCCAGTAACTTGTGAGGTTCCTGCAGAGCCAAAAAACATGAAAAATATTGCCAACCTCTCCACAGTTTCTCCAGCACAGTGGGGAGGTCGAAGAGTAAAATTGGGCTAAACGATATGGTGTTAGGTACCACCGCAGGGCTATCTTTTGGGACAGCTCCCAATGGTTAATACATCTGGAGGCCTTGTATATAAGTTTAAATGAATACTTTCATTGGTTTGGGGAGAATGTTTTGCCCAAATCAGTTTCCCATTTACAAAACGGGGGAGACTTTTTAAAGAGAAGCTTGTCTTGGAATAGGTTGTAGAAAAGGGAGATTCCTTTAGGGGGAAGGGTCGCATTAGTATAGAACTGCCATACAGCGCTGTGAATCAGTACATTGCGAGATTGTAGTGACTTGAGAAAATGGGACGCTTGTGAGTACCTAAAACTGTCCAATTGTGTCAAACCAAATTCCGTGGCTAGCGCGACAAATGGCTTGAGCACGTTATGGCAATATAGGTCTTCAACCTTGGTAATGCCCTTGGCGGCCCAGCTGGAAAAGGAGGTATATGGGACTGCTTCCGACAAGTTTCCAATCGGAATTGGTACAGAAATAGTACTAGAGGACTTGTGCGCCAAGGCACATAGATCCCTCCAGGCCATTATGGTGGCCTGGATAGTCAATGGTAGGTGGCGCAATGGGAGAGGTCTCCAAGAGTCAAGTATCAGAGCACTGTAAAGGTCTTTGGTCGGGCTAAGGGCTTTTTCTATATCATACCAAAGAATGTCAGGGGTCGGGGAAATCCAGCGTCTGATCTGGGTAAGTATAGCCGCTCGATGATAATCTTTGATGTCGATCATGCCCATGCCCCCTATCGATCTATGTGTGATCAACAGGGACCTTGCGCATCTCGGTCGCTTGGTGCCCCATACGTAGCGATTAAGGATACCGTTTAGGGACCTGAGGTGACTTGGCCTCAGAGGGATAGGTAATGTACGGAAAACATACAGGATTTGGGGGAGGAGCAACATTTTGAAAGAGGCCAAGCGTCCGGACCACGTCAATTCAACCTTGGCTAGGCGAGTGGCCTCCTTAGCAATTTTGTCTATCAAGGGAATATAGTTAGCATCGGCTAGTTTTGCAGGGTCAGTTGTGATTTGTATCCCCAGGTATTGTATACTGGATGTAGCCCAGGAGTATGGGAAGGAAGTCTGCAAATGGGATTGAAGGGAGGGAGAGAGATTGAGGCCTAGAATAAAGGACTTGGTGTAGTTGACCTTATAGTAGGATATGCGACTGAATTCTGCGAGAATTTCGTGTGCGTGTGGTAGGGAATAGGTCAGTGAGGTTAAGAAAATAATAATATCGTCAGCAAATAGACTTATATTATGTGTGCGGCCCGCTACCAATAAACCTGGGATACCTGCATGGGCTCTAATTTTTTCCGCAAGGGGTTCTACGAGAAGGTTGAATATGGAGGGGGATAGGGGACACCCCTGCCTGGTACCATTAGTTATGGCAAAAGCAGAGGAGAGCATACCTGAGGTATAGACTTGTGCACAAGGGGAGGAATATAGTGCAAGAATTGCCGACAGGATGGGGCCGGAGAACCCAAATTTCTCCAGTACCTGGGTCATATAACCCCAGTGTACCCTGTCAAACGCCTTCTCCGCATCCAAGGAGAGGAGCAGAGAAGGCGTTCGAGAGGCCCCGGCATGATGGACTAAGTCTATTACCCTTCTGGTCGCATCTGAGGACTGCCTACCTGAGGTGAACCCCGTTTGATCCGGATTGATCAGAGAGGGAAGGAGTGGGAGCAGTCTAGACGCTAGGATCTTGGCATACAGTTTCACATCTGTGTTAAGTAAGGAGATGGGTCGAAAATTAGCAGGTGTAGTAGGTGCCTTCCCCGGCTTTGGGATAGTCACAATGAAAGCATTAAGCATTTCGCTTGGGAAGGAAGCAGAGAGCATTGCTTCAGAAAACACTTTGTTCAGCTCTGGGGCTAGGATAGAGTCAAAGGCCTTATAGTAACAATTAGGAAGCCCGTCCGGGCCCGGGGACTTCCCCAGGGGGAGGGACTTGATAGCCCGTTTGATCTCAAGTTCCGATATCGGCGCGTTAAGGGAGTCGAGTTGGGTGAGCGACAAGGCAGGCAGCGCCAAGTCAGCTAGGAAGGAGCGTATTGCCTCCTCTACAGGTTGAGGTGTAGAGGTGTCTTCTCGGAGGTTGTAGAGGGAGGAGTAAAATTCCGCAAACGAGTTCGCTATATCTTGAGGGTTGTAAATTTTGTTGCCGTCGGATTGTTTGACAAGAAAAGGGATAGTGGTTTTCACCCTTCGACTTTTCAGCCGCTGAGCCAAAAATTTGCCTGCCCGGTTACCCGACGCATAGTGGGACAATTTCAGAGATCGAACATGTTTATCGTATCGTTCGAGTAGCAGTCTTCTGAGATCTGCACGCGCACTGCATAGCTTGGTAGCCGTAGAGACATCAGGAGTCCGCTTGTTCTGCGATTCTAAGGAGACGATCTCAGCGAGTATGGAGTCTAGTTTTTGTGCTCTCTGCTTCCTGACCCGTGCACTGAGTTGTATCACAATACCCCTAATGTAGGCCTTATGGGCACACCAGACAGAGAATGGGCTAGTAACAGAACCAGCATTTACAGTGAAAAATTCCCTTAGATGAGAGGACAAGTAGGCAACGTGAGAGGATTGTTGAAGCAGATATGAGTCCGCCCTCCAAATGAAGGGCGAGGACACCGGGGCCCCCCCATCCACCACCACCGACACCGGGGCGTGGTCTGACCACGTGATGTCGTGGATGGTGGACGAGGACACCCTCTGGAGTAAAAATTTATCAACCAGAATCAAGTCAATACGTGAATAGGAGTTGTGTCTGGGGGAATGAAAGGAATAGTCTCTTTCGCTTGCATGTTGACACCTCCAGACATCAAACATACCTTCAGCATGTATCAACGCACCCAGTGCAGGTTGGTGGCGTTTGGAATGGGAGGTAGAATCCAATTCAAAGTCAACTGTCAGGTTGTAGTCTCCGCATAGAATCAAAGCTCCTTTTCTTATCTTATGGATCTTGCAGAAAAGTTTCCTCAGAAAGCGGAGCTGGTGGGTGTTGGGTGCGTACAGATTGACCAGGGTATATAGTTTGTTGTTGAAGATCCCAACCAGAACTAGGAACCTACCATCAGGATCAATCAAAGAGTCTTGCAAAGAGAAATTCACCGAGTCTCTGATGGCAATGGCAACACCCTTCCGTTTGTTTGAGGCGGATGCCAGAAAGACATGGGGGAACTTAACGTGGTGGAAGGGAGGTGCACCGGAGGCTTTCAGGTGGGTTTCCTGAAGACACAGGACATCTGAGCACAGTTTCAGAGCCTCCCTCCACACAGAGGCTCTCTTAACTGGGTGGTTCAGACCCCGGACATTAAAGGAGGTGACTGACAGGGCCATGAGTGTGCATGTAAAAAAAGTGATAACAGTACCTTGCGGTGATGCATCCGGATTTCCAAATCAGCTGGTTCCATTCGGTGAGAGCATACGGGGAGCAGGATGTCCTCAATGAAAAGAGTTCGGTGTCCATCTCAGGGGAAGGGGGAAAAGATAAGAGAGGCTTAAAAATCAAAAGCAAAAGAGTCACAACAAAAATAAAAGGTAGCACAAGTATGAAAAAAATATTTGATTAAGTGGAAACTCGCTAATTCTGAGGAGGGGAGGTTGAAGTCCCTCTGAAGGGATTCAAAGCTTCTAAAGTTCCATTTGGATTGTAGTGAGCCTAAGGAAGTTAGCCCAAGGTCTATCCAGGAGGAAACCGAGTGCCTGTCTTTATATGCAAGGGGTAGTCTGGGGTCGCCTAGAAACGATGTGAGTGGAGAGATTGTTGATGCTAGCGAAAAAGTGTCTCTAGTGTTTTGCCAGAGTTTGAATGCGTGAGCCACTATAATGTTGCGTTTAACTAGGTCTCTGTAGAGGACATATTTAGACCAAAGTATCCTTTGTAGGTGTAATGGGTATATAGATGAGGTCTCAAAGCTCATCCAGGGAATGTTTTTATTTGGGGAAAACCATTGGGATATCTGTGAAAGGCACGCGGCTAAAAAGTATTTCCATAAGTTGGGGAGACCCAGACCTCCCTTGGACTGTGATTTGTATTGTAGGGTGTAACTATATCTTGGTCTCTTGTTGGCCCATATGAATTTATTAATGTGTCTCTGAAGTGTCTCGAGTTTAGATTTGGGGACATTAATTGGTAAGGTGCGAAAGTAGTATAAGAGTTTGGGGAGGATGTTCATCTTGATTGCGCAAACTCTGCCCAAAAAACAGATATGATAGGAGGACCAGGTTTTTAGGAGAGAGGTAATGCGTGTCAATAATGGGGTGTAGTTAGCCTTATATAAGCCGTTGTATAGAGGGGTGATGTTAACACCAAGATATGTCAGTGAGGAGGAGATCCATGTGAAAGGAAAGTTGGACTGAAGTAGGCCAAGTTCCGCTGAGGGGATGTTAATGGGTAATGCGGAGCATTTGCTTAAGTTGATTTTTAATCCTGAGACTTTATGGAAAAGGTCTAGCTGTCTGAGAAGTATAGGTAGGGAGGTATGGGGGTTTGTGATGTATATCAGTGCATCGTCAGCATATAGACTGACCTTGTATTCCTGATGGTCTTTGGTATACCCTTTTATATCTGGGTTGGCTCTAATGGCTTGGGCTAAGGGCTCTTTGGCTAAAGCGAAGAGGATTGGAGATAAGGGACAGCCCTGTCTGGTACCTCTACCTAATGGGAAAAAATCAGAGTTGATACCAGGTAAACGGATGCGAGTCTGTGGGGAGCTGTATAGAGCGTTGAATCCCTGTAGAAATGCACCAGAGATTCCAAATTTAGAAAGTAAATAATTCAGGTATGACCAGCTGACACTGTCAAACGCCTTGTGAATATCAAGACTGAGAAGGCAAGTTTGGCGTGAGTGGAGGTTAGCATCCTGTATAATGTTGGTAACAAGCCTGATATTGTCTGTGATTTGTCTGTTTGGTATGAAACCAGATTGGTCGATGTGTACAAATGAGGAGATTACTTTGGCGAGCCTGTCAGCTAGGATCCTGCCAAAGATCTTGAGATCGTTATTCAGGACCGATATGGGGCGGAAATTTTGGGGGAGTGAATGATCTTTGTTTGGCTTGGGAATTAAGGAGAGATTAGCTAATAACATTTCTCTTGGGAAGGAATTGCCTTCTAGAATATGATTAAAAAGGTTTTTTAAATGGGGAGCGAGAAGGGGGGCATATTTCTTGTAGTATAAAGAAGTGTATCCGTCAGGACCAGGTGCTGTAGAGGTTTTGAGTGATTTGATAATATGAGTAATTTCTTCTACTGTACAGGGTGAGTTGAGAGAGTCTAAGTGTTCATGATTGAGGGAGGGGAGGTTAAGGCTATCGAGCCAAGATTTAGCAGCCTCACTTGGGGGGGTGTTGGGGTCCGACATGAGGCCTTGATAAAAAGAGGTGAAAATTTCCATTACTTTCTGTGGGTGAGAAACTATGTTACCATTACTATTTCTGAGTTTGTATGTATGTGTAGGATTACTGTCTTGTTTGAGCTTCCTTGCAAACATTGCTGAGTGGGAATTGCAGTGCAGCATGTATCTAGCTTTGGAGAACCTGAGAGACTTCTCAACATTGGCTGAAAGGAGGGTATCTAGGGATTTGCGTTTGTCTTGTATTTGTTGGGTAATGGCGGGATCAACTGTGTGATGTAGTTTGATGTACAGATGATGAAGTTCATTGGTGAGGCGCTTGACATCTGCCTGTCTTTCCCTATTTTTGGATGCAGCTAAGCTGATGATATGGCCTCTCAAAACTGCCTTGTGGGCAACCCATATTGAGCAAGGTAGAGTTTCCTCATTAACATTGTCTGTAAAGTAATTTTCTATATGTGTGGATATGGTGGATTTGCTGGTGGGGTTTGTTAGTAAGGAGTCATTAAGACGCCAGTTATGAGGAGAGGGAGTTAGGCCTATGTAAGATGTGGTGAATGTACAGACATTATGGTCCGACCATGGGCAGGGGTGAATTTGTGCCTGAGTGGAGTTAGCTAGTAGGATAGGGGTAGACAACACATAGTCGAGTCTAGCATAGCAGTCGTGTGGATGAGAGTAGTGAGTATATGCTTTGATACCCGTGTTGTGGGCTCTCCATGTGTCTAGTAATTGTGCCTTATTAATTAGATGGTTTATGGTCTTGGAAAAGGATTTAGTATGGGGGGATGTGGAACTTCTATCGAGGATTGGGTGGGCAGCTAAGTTAAAGTCCCCACCAATCAGCATGTGGGGTGAGTGGTATTTGTCCAGTGTCTCAAAGAATTTGAGGAAAAAAGAGGTGTGGGTGTCATTTGGGGCATAAACAGAGGCTATAGTGATTTCTCTGTTGTTGATGGTACCCTTGAGAATGATATATCTGCTCTCAGGATCTCTGAATACATGCTGGACATCAAAGATAATTGTGTTACGTATGAAAATGGCGACACCCTTTGTTTTATTATCAAAGGTGGTATAGTATACTTGGTTATAAGATTTATGAAAAAATTTAGGATGATTAGAGGATGCAAAATGAGTCTCTTGGAGGAGAATAATATCTGCTCCCAGTTTTTTGTATTGCTGAAAGGCTTTTTTACGTTTATTAGGGGAGTTAAACCCATTTGAGTTGTGAGATATGATTTTAAGACCCATGACCAAATTTATAGGAGGCTATCAGCAGAACAGCAAGAACATTCCAAAGCCAACAAAGTAGAGGGATATCAGGCAGAAATATGTAGGTGTGGCCCGTGTCTGGCCAACTTTTACAGTGCAGGAAATACTGAAAGCATGCGAAGTGTCTGCATGGAGTCAGCACCTCTGCCAAACATGTCAGTCCGCAAGTAGGACGGAAACATGAAATATGTTGGTTATGTTTAACTATGAGTGAAGAGGAACAAAGGTAAATATATTCTATGCCTGTGAAACACAAATACAATGTTTTCAATATAAAATCACAGGAGATAGTACTCCTGATGTAAACCAGAGTCTGTAAAAAGGGTAACAACCCTTTTGTTCTGGTTTTAAACAAAGCTAACATGAAGGAAGAGAGAAAAAGAAAAAAAAAATATGAAGGCCAAAAAAGAATTATCCTTATCCTGCGTCCAATCCAGCCAGGCCATCACGAGTAATGGTCTAGATAGGGATCGAGGCAGGAGTGGGGTCAAACTAGCTGCGGCGGACACACCCGGACAAAAAGACAGGTTAAACTTATAAAAAAAGAAAAAAAAAAAATCGGCATATCTGTGCATGGTAATTCAAGACTGCAGTGCAACAACTTATAACACTCTAAGATTAGAGAACAGGTCCAGTATAACTGACTGTAACATTACATTGTATGGGTGGAAACAGGAGAAGGATATGATCCTGGGGTTTGAATCACAGTCACCCAACAGGGAGGGAGAGGTCTGGGTGGAACATGTGGCAGTCCTGTGCAGCACTGTATCTTGAAGTGTCTGTTACAGGATCTCATGAGCTGATTGCATGGCTCAGTGAAAGGTGAGATCTTCCAGCAGGGGGGGGGGGGGCGGATTGCCAGTGGGGGATGAGTAAGTCCAGTGTAATAGAACTGGGCTGAGTTAGTAAGTCCAAGAGGCCCCTTTTTCTCCCCTGCAGAAACTATATGGATCAGTTGCAGAGGAATACACTGAGTCCTATATTGTTAGGCATTGTAACAGTGAGGAATTAGGCTTCTGGAGTACAGTATTCTTCAGTGTAAAAGCTTGAAGAATCATTTGAGAATTCACATGGGATGGTTTTACTAGGGGTTGAACAATCTTCTCTGGTCTCTCTGGCTGCGCCTGTTGGAAGGAGTAGACCAGATAGGTGAGGGTCTTGGGGTGGCAGGGAGCCGTGGGTGAGGTTCATTAGGCAGAAGACCTAATTTGATCAGCAGTTCTTTACCTTCAATCACATTGTAGACTGTATATGTGGATCCATTGTGAGGAATGGTCAGTTTAAAGGGAAATCCCCAGCGATATCTAATCCTGGCTGATTGTAGGACAGAGGTGACCTCCTTCATCCTGCGTCTTCGGTCTAGTGTAGCTGGGGAGATGTCAGGAAAGATTTGTATGCGTTTTCCCTCAAAGGAGATGTTGTGGCTATTTCTGGAAGCATGCATGATGTCTTCCTTCACCAGAAAATCTTTCATGCACATGATGACATCTCTGGGGGGGTTTTCCGGGGGGGGTTTGGGACGGAGGGCCCTGTGGATCCTGTCACAGGCAAAGGCTGATAATGGCTTCTCTGGAAGGAGACCATGGAATATCTGGGATACTGCTGGTAGTAAATCGGTAGTAGATTCAGGTATACCGCGCAGCCTAACGTTTTGGCAGCGATTTCTATTGTCCAAATCTTCAACTTGGGCTTGCATGAAAGCAAAATTATCAGCCAGGTTTTCATAGTCCTTTCTCAGGTCATTATGTGCTAGGGAGAGTTCATTATGTTTTGTCTCCAGGAGATCTGTGCGTCCTCCTATACTAGCAATTTCCTGGGAGAGTGCAGCGGTGGATTTGTGTACCTCTTTTTCTATTTTATCCACTAATTTATTAAAGATTGTTGTGAGACTCTCATCTAGGTCAGCTTTAGAGAGGGGGGAGTTGTACTCACGGTTCTCCAGATCTTTGGGAGGGTGTGGGAAGATTTCATTCTCTCCCCCCATGCTGCTGCAGGCGCCATTTTGGGAGATCTTCACTGCTCTCTGTTCCATGGTTAGAAGAAAGTTTGTCAGCGAGTGTTGCTGGCTCTGATTCTTTTTCTTTTTAGTGCCAGGCATGCACCCCGTGTTCCCGCAGGGGTGCTGGTGGTTTTAGAACAAAAACGAGCGAAATAGCCCTGGGGAAACGGCCGTTATGTGTCCGGGTGTGGAGATGTGACTAGGCACTTCCCATCAGCGTCGCGCCGCGCATGCGCCCTATTGAATCGGCGTATCTTACTCATTTGCATATTTATAATGGAATGCTGAATGCGTCCAGCGTAACTATGCGCCCACGATACGCCCGTGTAGACAAGTTACGTTGGACGGCTGAAGCCATGTTTTTCGGCGTATCTCGCTTTGTGAATCGGTGCAAAGATGCGACGACGCACATTTGAAATTATGGCGGCTTATCTGGAGATACGCCGGCGTACATCTTTCCTGAATCTGGCCCTATGTTTCTAAATCGATTATTGATTTTAAATTGTGATGTATCTTGCAACATGACCCGTTAAAACTTGGTAAATGAAAACCAGAGAAAATTCCCTCCTAAATATGAGATGTCTGTGTGTCTGGGAATTCCTTGAGCCATTACGTGCAGTTTCACTGGTGACTCCACCCAGGGCCGCCATCAGGGGGGTACAGGCATTACACCTGTATGGGGCCCGGGGGTCCACAGGGCCTCCCTTTGACAAAGGGAGTAAAGATGATAAATCCAAAAATTCCCTTTGCCAAATTTTCTCTTTGATACAAGTGGATAAATGAAAGCCTAGAGGAGACAATATACAAGGCAATACTTCCTTCCTACAAGTTTCAGGAACACTAGCTTGTTGTAAAGGAATAGTCTCAGCTGTAGAAGAAAGCTGAGAATTTGTTAATGAAAAAAACCTGAGAGTTAGCATTAATTCCACTAGATGGCGCCCAAACTAAGGCCACATTTCCTTCACTGGCAGAGGATATTGTAGCCAGAGGAGCAGTGTAATTCAACACAGTAGCAGGTAAAGATATATCTGACAGCATTCAATTCTCGTACACATGTCCGGATTTTCTGAGAAAAAAGTCAGACGGGCTCTTTTTCTAGGAAAATCCGGCCGTGTGTAGCCTCCATCAGACTTTTTTTTTGGAAGTCCGACGGACCTTAGATAGAGAACATGTTCTCTTTCTTTCCGTTGGACGTCCGATGGACTGACATCGGACTTTTGCGCGTTTGTACAAGGCATAACAGTCCTAACTAAAACAGAGAAAATAAATCAAGGAATTGTGGAGCAAACTCACCAGTGCCAGGTACAGCAGCAGTGCCTGTCTGTTTCTCCAGTGTTGTCAACCTACCAGATTATAATTTATCAACACAACACCCAAAATTTACTGACACCGCCAAGTTTTTACTGACATATGCAAAAGTTACAAAATTAAAATTTTAAGTGCAATTTTCAGTATTTAGACTACAAACAAGTTACAGTATGCAATTAGCAAAGTGATTTAAGGTAGATATTAAAGCAAAAACATATTTCTTATTTTATTTTTGCTATAGTAAATAAGTAGCTCAAGGACAGGAATTGAGAGGGCAAGACATTAGAATGGAGGGCACACACATGAAATTGATTCTCACAGTGACACTGACAGCAGTGTGCAGCAGCACAGATGATGATGGCACCTCACCAACATGACATGTCCCCTCCTGGGTCACAGTGACCCTCTCTCTCTATGGCAGGTGGTCCCTTTAGTTCGCTATCGGCTTGCATTCCTCCTGTCCTGCAGACCTGCACATGAGGCTCCGGCTGCTTTATTTCCTTGCACCATGATTTTGCGTGACACACTGCCGGCACAGTCCGAACACACTGTAGCAGGCACTCGGATCGTCTCGGCTAAGCGTCACAGCCATATTTTTTACTGGCAACCTTTTCCTTTTACTGGCATTTACTGGCAGGAGAAAAGTGAATTTTTTTTTACTGGTTGCCAGTAAAAATACTGGCGTTTGGCAACACTGTGTTGCTCCCTTGGGAATTCTGACCGATCTCCAGAGGTGCTTGACACGCCGGCTGGGATCTGTTTTCTTCCAGCGCCCCTTGCTACACAGGCAGCGCTATCCTCACGGGGCTCCTACTTCCTGCATTGCACTCCCCAACTCTGCTTTCAGTCATGCTACTCTTACGCCAAGGGGGACCCCCGGTGCTGCAGAAAGAGACAGTGCGGGGTGGCGAGGGGCAGAAACACTGGCTCCTGTAGCGCCGCCTCTTTCCCAGCCTCCTTACCGGAAGGGAAGTGTCGGGAGCAGCAGCCACGACGATGACCGAGTCGGCAGCGGTGATGGTGTCTGAGATTGCTTGCTTCTTCGATGAGGTGCCTCAGGAGGGACATTTTCTTCCACCTTAGTAGCGCTGTTTGCTCTGAGGAGAAAATTCCTGAACACTACAGCTGATCCTACTGAGGCGACTGAGCCTCTGGGGCTCTGAACCCCTCTTTTTATTAAAAATTCTCCACAGAAAACCCTCTAAACTGTCCAGGTACAGTGGTCACCTGACCAGTTCAGAGCAGAAAGGGACCAATGGGAAGGCTTCCTGCTCTTTTTCAAACTTGAGGAGGTTATACAATAATACACTAGCAACTCCTAATACTGCCCAGATACAGCCTGACCCTTTACAGAGGCCAAGGGCTAATGAGAACTCTTCCTGCGAATTTAACTCTGAGGGGAGACTGGAAACCGTGTTGCCGCAATCCCATGAGGCAAGGGAGGATTTAAAATGGTTTTCCCCCCTGTTCCTTGCATTCCTTTGGCATCTTTTAACATTATAACGTTTTATAAAATAACACAAGTGAGCCTTGGAGTTGCTGGGATGCTCTGCTGAGATAAGCTTCCAATGGAGCTCACCCAAGTTCACACCCCGTACACATGTACCTCACCCCCTCTTTTACTCCCCCGCCTCTCCTCCCCCCGGGGTCACTCCTGACCCTCCCTCTCTGGGGTACTAGGCCCCCTCCTCTCTTTTAGATCTTCTTTCTGATAAAAGTAAAACTAGAGGAGGGACTGTTTCCACAGGCCTTAGGATCTTGGCTTATTTGCATTCTCCATATTTACTATACCATATGAGCAGGGTGCTGGGACTAATGTGGACCTGTACAAGGCCCACTCACACGCAGACATTCATACAGGCGTCCGACTCAACTATCCTATTCTAATGGGGAATGCATGTTTCTATGTCAGTGTTTCTATGTCAGTATTTTTATTAATTTTGATGTTACCTTGCTACTGTTGTGGTCCTGTGGACCAGTTTCTCTGTTATAAATAAACATTAAAAAAAAAAAAAATGTGCAAAGGACTGGAACATATACCATGATCCTCAGTAGTGTCCTGCCACCTGATAATGTATAACTGCCATAAATCCTAAGTGACTGATACCAAACACAAATGACTGTGTTATCACACAGTACAAAGTACCAAATGAAAATGCACAACAACTCACCTATCTAACCCCTGACTATTGTAGTTTCAATGTGCAACCTTGCCCGTACCCCTCCCATATTACCCTTCCCCTTTTAACCAACCACCCTTCTTCCCTCCCCCATTTTCTTCCTTCCCAGTAACAAGACCGACACAGTATATTGGAGTAAAATTGGCCACAACAGCCATTTATTTTTATAACCAAATAAATATATATATATTACCAAATCTTAGATAATAGGAATTTCCAACAATTCCAAACTTTATTAACAAACTCTTTACCAAAACACTTTTATTATTAACACCAGCCCCTATTGGTCTTTGACGGTAACTCCCATTAACCCTTTCCTTTTTACCACCGCACTGCGGTACTATTTACCATACCAAGGCCCCCAGCCGACTCCAGCCCGGAGACACCCCTTTTAACCCACGGTGCACCGTCACCGTATTGCAGCAGACACCGTTCCACTGCAATAAACCCCATACGGGGCCCATCCCACCGATGAGCCCCCCGAACCATTTCCATTCCATCAGTTAACTGTCACCATCAAAGACCAAGGACACCGCCACAGCCCGTAATGAAAACCCCCCTTTTCCTTACGGGCCCCTCCACACCCGCAGGGCCCTCTGAATACCCTCCTGTACACCTAACATCCACAAATCCGTACCCACGTCAGTTAGGTGAACACCATCCCTGAGCAGGTACAGACCCACATTCAACTTCAACTCCCTGTGCCGGACCACTAACCCCCCGTGCTGAGCCACAAACCTCCCAAGAACCTTATTCACCTTAATTCTCGCCTTATTGACCCGATCTACGGACCTTGCCATGCGCCACGTGGTTCGCGCAACAATGTCCGACCAGATGATCAACATTTTGGGAAGGATGCCCGCAAAGTCAAGACATCCGCCTTAACCGCCGACATCAAATCCCCTATCGGCCGAATTCCCAGGTCGTTCCCCCCGACGTGTATAAACAACACATCCGGGGGTCGGTCGAGCTGAGTAAAGCGCTGTACTTCTGGCAGCACCCTGCCCCAACCCATCCCGGGGAAACCTAACCACCTAACCGTAGCCTCCCTCCTGGAAATTCCCAACTGCCTTCCTCCCGGCTTACCATCTGCCCTCCTGGCCCCCCTACAAACATAAGAATGCCCCATGATCCACACGAGGCATGCTTGCCTTCCATCTGAAAAACAAAACATAGCCATAACCATTAATGAACAACAAATCCCCCCACAATCCCCATCCCGGCATTTTTTTAAGCATTCGACCGCCGTCCCCCCCCCCCCTTACTCACCGAGCACCAGATGCGGGCGTACGTAAGAACGGAATCGCCTTGATTCCCACCTCCCAATCTTTTTTACTGCTGCCTCATCCAACCCACACCGGGCCGCCTCGGTCGCCGCCCCGATGCGGAAGGAGTGCGAGGCAAACAATCGCTCGTCCAACCCCGCTTTCTTTAAACATTTTTTAAAAATCGCTATAAATTGGAAGCGCGACAAAAACGAACCGTCTTCATGCATCCAGCATGGCCCCCCATCCCCGGGGCGCCCTCGAAAAAATTCCCTCACCGCCCTTACCGGACACATATCTGAACCCGGTAGCGGATACAAGAATACATCCACCCCTTTCCCCTTCTGATCCGTCTTTGATCGTCTCAGCCGGAGAACCAACCTGTCTTCCGACGCCTGTATATCTTCCATCAAGAACCCACCGGCAACCCGTTTAGAGGGACTGACTATCTCCCCCACCCGAAACGCCCAAAAAAATGCTACCGAAAAAAACGCACGAAACAGCCGTACTTCGTAATCCGACGCACAAACATCCCCCAAAACACCAAAAATCCTGTGCAAAATTAGAAAGGACACCGGCCTCCTTGTATCCCGACCCTGATGCCCCCTCCTGTAACCCTTAACTGCCTGCTTCACCCAAAAAATTTTTGTGAAATCCTCCCGACCTTCCAGTTTGAACAAAAATGCCAAGGCCGCTAATTTTTTCTCCAAGGAAGACACAGACCCGCCCTTCTCCATGTGCCTCGACACAAAGTACATCACCAACCAACCCATTTGTTCCGCTTCCAGCTCTGCTTCCACCAGCCGTCTCAAACCTGCCCATTCCTCCCATACCTTTGAGTACGCGGTCCACGTCTGCCCACTCACCGACCTCTTGATCCACTCTGCCGCTACTCCAATGCAAGTCCCCACATCCACCCCGGGCAAGGGACCCCGTCCGCATGTGCCCCCGGTGCCAGCTCCCTGAACCTGTCCCACTGAAACCGAGACAAAGCATCAGCGAGTCTGTTGTCTACTCCCGGGATGTGCACTGCATACAGAAATATGTTCCATTGCAAACAGCGCAACACGAGATGGCGCAGTAACCGAACCACCGGTAATGATGAACCGGAAATCCGATTAATTACTTGAACCACACCCATGTTGTCGCAGTTCAACCTGATTTTTAAATCCCTGCATTCTGCACCCCATAGTTCGATCGCCACCACCACCGGGAACAGCTCCAGCAGCACCAGGTTTTTTACGAAACCCGCCGCCAGCCAAGACTCCGGCCAGGCCTCCGCGCTCCATCGCCCCTTGAAAAAGGCCCCATAGCCCGTGGACCCGGCCGCGTCAGTAACTAAGTCCAAATCAAAGTTGCTGACGGGCCCAGACATCCAAATTGCCCTTCCATTGTACGTCTCCAGAAATGTGTGCCATACCTGCAAATCAGCCTTCAGTTCCCCCGTTAGGCGGATGTAATGTGTGGGCACCTTTACGCCCGCCATTGCTGCCGACAGCCGTCGGCAGAAGACTCTTCCCATAGGGATGATGCGACAAGCAAAATTCAACTTGCCCAGCAGGGACTGCAAAGCCCGCAACTGAACCTTGTCCCGCCCCAGCATCCCCGGAATCTCCAGCCGGAGATTCACCACTTTGTCTTCCGGAAGCCTACACTCCATCGCCTCAGAATCAATCATTATACCTAAAAAACTCAACGCTGTGGTCGGGCCCTCCGTCTTGTCGGACGCCAACGGCACTCCAAACCTGTCCGCCACGTGCTGCAACGTTCCCAACAGGATTGCGCACACATTAGCTGACGGAGGGCCCACACACAGGAAGTCATCCAGATAATGAATAACCGAGTCCAAGCCTGCTACATCCCTGACCACCCACTCCAGGAAGGAACTAAACGTTTCGAACAACGCGCAGGAGATCGAGCAGCCCATCGGCAAGCATCGATCCACGTAAAACTCCTCCCGCCACCGGCAACCCAACAGCCGGAAACTGTCCGGGTGCACCGGCAGCAAGCGGAACGCCGACTCGATGTCCGATTTCGCCATCAGGGCCCCCTTTCCGTAACGCCGCACCCACCGCACCGCCGCGTCAAAAGACGTGTACGACACCGTGCATGCCCCAGGGTCTATAGCATCATTCACTGACCCCCCCTTTGGAAAGGACAGGTGGTGAATGAGGCGAAACTTGTTTGGCTCCTTCTTGGGCACCACCCCCAAAGGCGACACCACCAAATCTGGCAATGGCGCCTCCGTAAATGGTCCCGCCATCCTACCCAACTCTACCTCCTTTTCTAATTTTGCTGCTACCACAGCAGGGTTCTCCAAGGCAGACCGCAGATTCTTCGCCAAGGGAGGCACCTTCGACAAAGCACAGGGAATGACAAAACCCTCGGAAAACCCCGCCGCGAGCAGCCGCGCCGCCGCCCTGTCCGGGTACCTATTTAGAAAAGGTCTCATCCTTTCCTCCCTCACTGGCGTTGCCCCCTTTGTTAGCAGCATCCCCCGCCCGCTTTCCTTTTTTGAAGCACCGCGACAGGGGGTGATTACCCCCGCATCCAGAGCACTCGTGCTTAAAACGACAGGTTCCCCCAAACTTGCAGGAACCCTCGTTATACTGCCAACAGACCCCCCATTTTTTTCCGGCCGGCGATCCCGAGGTGGTGGTACCCCCGGCCCCGCCCTGAAAAAACGGAGTATTCGTCCTGGGCGCGGACATCATCCGCATCCACAGAACAATATCCTTGTGGTCCCATCGCAGCGTAGGGCGTACGGCCCGCCGCTGGCGAAATTGTTCGTCATATCTCAACCACCCAGTCCCTCCATATACCCGATATGCTTCACCTATAGCGTCCATATACCCAAAAAGCGCAGAACAATGTTCTGGGCTCTTCTGCCCTATGACACTGGCCATTATAGCAAACGCTTGCCACCAATTACTGAATGTGCGTGGAATCAACCTGTAACGTCTCTTCTCCTCGTCCTCCTTTTTTGAACTGTCCGGCTTCACCCTATCTAAATTGAACTTCTCTAATGGCAATAGGGAAAATATCTCCACATACTCACCTTTTTCGATTTTTTCCCTAACCTCCTGCTTCAAATGAGACCCCAGCGGGCCATCAAAGCATACATATACTTCACCTCTTGCCGAATCTGCCAACCGCACTACGTCCGTCCTGACCCCCCCGGTTTTCACACCCCCAGCATCACTACTGAGACTGACCTCCTGTAGCACCCCAGTACCCCCCACCGCCGGGGCAGTTGCCCCATCCGTCATAAGAACTCCCCCCTTGTCTGATCCTCCAAGCCAAGGAGCAGCCAGGGGCGGCGTGCTAGGCCCCCCCCCTCCGGTAAAACGCTGCATCAAATCCCTCAAACCGCCCAACAAATCCTGCAAGCCCCCAGGGGAACCCTGGGCAGCAGGTGAAACGCCCGCCACCACGGGGGCCCCGGTTTGCGGCAAACAATTAGCCCCCCCAATAACAGGAGGACCCCCACCCCCAACCCCCAACAATGTACATAACATGGCAGCAAAATCCCCTGAAGAAACATTAGTGGACTTACCAGGCTGGCCGGGAATGTCCCCCACAGCCGACACCGGCACCTCCACCGCAGGCGATCCTTCCACTAGAACATCTTCCTCTGATCCAGACGCCTCCCCCTCCGAACGATCTTCCGAGGCCGGCATCCTCGGCGATGTCTGCCTCCCAGGCGCCGGAGGCCTGGAGGCCGCAGATCCCAGCCTTACGGCGGATCGTCCTCTCCCACTGGACCCGGCCGTGGACGTCACTCCTCTGCTGCTACCCCCGGTGGACCTGCGATCCGGGGACTCCGGCCTCCCCCCTGCTCCAGAACCGGTGGTCGTGATCCTGGACGACCCCCCGGCTGTTCCTCCGCCTTTGCCTCGCCGCGATCCTCCCCGAGCCGCCGACCCAGTAGATGGGGGGACCGATCGTTCCTCACTGCTCCGCCGCGTGTCTGCGCTCCGGGCGCCATTTTGGCCCGAAGCCCCGCCCACTGCGTCCCGCTCCGCCGTCGCCACATGTCTACCCTTACCTCCGGCCCCAGCATGCTGTCGCTTGGCCGGAGGGGGGCCCGCGTCCTCCCTGGGGCTCCTACTAGGCCTGCTGGTGGGGGTAGGCGAATAACGCTCCGGTGGTCGCGACCGCCGAGCGCGTGGGGACCCCCGCGATCCGTCTTGTGACCCCCCCGCCTCGTCCACTAAAAGATCCCCCACCTGTGCTTCGAGCCATCCTGGCTCCTTGCTGGCTGCCGCAGCCCTCAATCGCGCCAAGACTAAATCCACCTCCATGCTTGCTAGGCCTTGTTACAGGGAGCAGAGAAGAAAACCTGCCTCCCTGTGTCTAAACTTCCTGCCGTGTGCACGCGGCAGGCCCCGCCCCCTGTATATATATGGTCACTCCCCTCCTCTGGAAATGATCCTACAGCCACTCCCCTGAATGCACCTCCCTACCTTAACCCTTTGTTGCTCCTGATTCCACTCAGTCATGGCCAGCCCTCCGTTATTTTCCTCTCTGTCCTTGTCACTCCGGGCTTCACTTTCTTCTTGCCAACAGTTTCCTGCCAACACACAAAAATGAAAGGGATACTACATATTTTTTATATACTGTATAAAAAAAGAATCTAGAAAGTAAGATAGAGTTTTAGCCTGAGATTGCAAGCTCAAAATAATTATGTACAATGTTCAATTGGCAAGATAAGTTAATTATTGATGAAGCATGGTAATTAAAAAAAAGTTACCTGTAAAGTAAAAGTAATTGAGATTATATATTTGTAGCGCTCACCCCTGAAGGAGCCGCTGGTTAGAATACTGATGGCATGTTACCTCATGGCTCTGGTGAAGTGTCTAGGGTGAACGATGGACTCAGTAGCAATAAAGGAATGTCCGCAAATAGGAAGTCTCTTTTATAGGTGCTCTTTATTACCCAGCCGGGTAAAAACGAACAACAGGTGAGGGCAGGATAGAAGAAAGTTTATTTTTAAGGAGAGTAGCAGACTCGGGCCTTGGATATTGAAGCAATCCTGCTTCCGACAACAATCAGTTTTTCTGCGCCACTCCAACTTGAGAGGGTATAGCGTACCTGGACAGGTCTCTCTCACAGACCTGGCAGCCAGAGTATCACTCGAACTTGAGAAGGATGCCTCTGCCATAGGCTCTTTTGAATAACCGTCAGACAAGTGCCTCTGCCACAGGCCTTGCCCGAGTGTGAATGTGGAGAAACTCCTCCTTAGTAAAGGGTTTGTCTGAATCTTCCCCCAATGTCGCCAGGGTACTGACTGAGAGAGGAATCAATCCCTCAGTGTCCAGTACCTCGATCCCCGATGGTTCGTTCCAGTGCTGTTGGGCCACCAGCCTCTCATTGGTGTCCCTCAACTGGCCTCCCCACCGAACAGCTCAACTCACTTGGTGGGAACCAAGTCAGTCACTGTACTCAAAGTGTTCCGGACCAGCTTGGCTCCGGAACCAGGAACTCCGTGTAGCACCCACGCCCCGGCCAGGTAGGCCATAAAACACCTTAAAGGTGGGTGTCGCACTACAGGCAAGAAGAGAAGAACACACAAAATGGCGTCGACCTCATAAGTACCCTCTCCCAGCATGCTCAGCAAGGCCTAGGCCTCCTGATTGGCTGCTTGAAGAGAGCACTCCAACCTCAGCTTCCACTGCTGCCACCTGCTGCCCTGGGGTGGAACAACACCTCAAGCACAGCAGAAGGAGTCCACAGCACAGCCAAGCTGAAACAGAGAGCCAAACATAATCAAAATTAGGATCAGAGTAAACATACACTCTGATCGTTCCCCTAAATTTCACTAGCACCCGTACTTTGAAGTACATGGGGGCTACATATTATAAAAAGGACTTCTAGAAGCAGGTTTCCCTAATCTAAAACCTATAGGAATGGCGGCCTATTAGCTCCTAAATGGCAACATTCTGTGCCAATATACTGCTGCTCGCTCCCCCTTCATCCAGTCTCCAGTGTCACTTCTATGTGCAATGTTGGCAAAATCCTTCCCATGCACAGTGCTCCAGCCTGTGATGCCATTACCGTACATTTGCCATAGAGGCATTACAAGTACTGCTGCATAGCTGAGCTCAGTGGTTCATTGCCAGCCTCCAGCAGCTGCTGTAGTGACTAGCAGAGGGGGAGGTAGTGGTGTGCTGGGTGAATTGTGAGTAATGAGGAATGCACTTCCACATCTATTAGCAGCCTGTTCTCTATCACCCCCTACCCCATGCCAGCACTCACCCATACCTCCCAACTTTTTGAGAGGGGAACGAGGGACACCTATCAACAATAGTATGCAGGTATAGGACACACCCCCTGCCATGCCCCCCTTAAAGGAGAATTGTACAACAAAAAAAATTATTGATTCAACCCTTAAAGCGGAGTTCCACCCAAAAGTTGAACTTCCGCTTAAACCACTCCTTGCCCCCTTACATGCCACATTTGGTACTGACTGGTAGTATTTTCCCTTATTGCCTGTGGGTGGCATTACCACTTCAGGTCCATGTTGGAAGGAGGTGTACCATGATGTATTGGGTGTCCCTCCTCGGCAGCGGTGACCCCACTGTGCATGCTGGGAGGGAATACTTCGTCTCATGGCCCTCTTGGCATGAGGTGGGTGTGTGCGATTTCTGTCTCAGGACCACGTTGGTCTGAGGCTGTGTTCCTGTCAAGTAGGCCTGGCTATCCTGGCTGGGGCCTACGCTTTGAAGGTGATCCTGTGCCGTCTGTCCTGCGGGAATAAGCCACTGATGAAGGAAGCTAGGGGAAGACCTGTCCCGGAAAGGACTGAGCAGAAAGCTGGTACTTTGGGAGAGGCCTGGTAACTTATTGAAGAATGCACCGTAACCTACAAGACCTTACAGTCCGCCAGATTGGCTTAAAGGCAGGGCGTTCGGGACTTTAAATTCTGTGGCAGAGAATTCCTGAATATCCATTCTGTGTTCTCAGATGGTCTGTGGCAGAGACTGTTTCTATACTGTCCGTGCATCATTCTGGCTGCTAGGCCATGTGACAGGGGCCTATCCAGGTGAGCAATAATCACTCAGGATTGAGTGGCGAAAATTGGAACTTTGAATACTATTGTGCATTCTGTACAAGCCTACAGTTTTACATCTTGTGTGGACATTGCAGTTTCTACAGACTTCCTTTCCTGGACAACAAACTTAGAGGTAACGTGCAAAACCCAAAAATCTAAACTAGCAGCTCCTTCGGGGGTAGTGCTACATAGGTTTATTAAAAGTCAGCAGCTACAAAAAGTATAGTTGCCGACTTTTAATAAACAGACACTTACCTGCTCCACGGTCCAGCGACGCAGCCGTCCGTAGCTTCGCTCCTATCCCACCTCTTTGCCGGCGCCTCCATTCACTCTGTGGGCACCCAGCTGTGGCAGCCTTCGGCTTCGCCGAGGCGGTCCCTGGGCGGAAGTAGGAAGTGGGACAGGAAGTCCTACTCCCTCCAAAGCCCCCAGCCCCCCCCCCAAAAAAAAATTACATTCCACCCGCAATTTTTTTTTTTAAAGTCAGCAGTTACTAACAGTGTAGCTGCTGACTTTGAATAAGGACACTTACCTGTCCTACTTGCCCACGCTGATGGCCCCCCCAATGACGATCCTCGAACCTGGCAGCTCCAGGCGCCGCCATTAGCAGTAAGGGAAACAGGCAGTGAGGTCGTGCGGCTTCACTGCTCGTTTCCTACTGCGCATGTGCGAGCAGCGCGGTGCTTTGTGAATGGTCCGGATGCTTTCTGGGATACACACAGTTCCCAGAATGCAGCACGCCCCATTCACAAGAATACACCGAGTGTAGGAGGAGAAAGAGAATCGACCGCGGAAGATAAGGGTCAGATTCTGGACTTCCGCATAGCAACAGCGATTTAGGGTAAGTAAAAAAAATGTTTTTAAAAAAATGTTTTATTATTTTTTTTTGGAAGAAATTTTTTTCCATGGTGGAACTCCGCTTTAAAGTGGAAGTTCCATTTTTGGGTGGAACTCCGCTTTAAGGTGAAAAAACATGACAGTAACAGGCCCCCCAGCCCCCACGTTTTACTTACCAGAGCCCTAGAAAGTCCCGTGTCGAAAACGCGTTTGATGTCTCCCCAGGGTTCTCGGCTCTTCATTGGATAGATTGATAGCAGTGCAGCCATTGGCTCCCGCTGCTGTCAATCAAATCCAATGACGCGAGCACTGGGGGCGGGGTCGAGTCTTGCACTCGGCAACTATGGATGCTGAATGCAGGACTCGGGAACGTGCCCGCAAGGTAACCCTCTTGGGATAGCGCTTCCCATAATGAATCTGAAGCAGGGAGGAGCCGAGAGAGAGCCGCTGGGGGACCCCAGAATATGGCGTTCGGGGCCACACTATGCAAAATGAGCTGCACAGTGGAGATAAGTATGACATGTTTGTTATGTAAAAAAAACTAACCTAAAGTATCACTTTAAGCCTTATGTCAGCTGTCACGTACACAGTTTTGTAAAGCTTTGCCAACTTGCCGTAGGCCTTTTTACTTATTTCTGTCTGCATATTCTTTGAATTTGACTTTTCAAAAGCAATGAAGATCTCTGTACTTGTCTATGTCAAAAACAAAGGGTTAAATGATAAACAAGGGTACATTTATTTATTTTTTCGTCACACAACAGAAAAAAAAAAAAACATGCAAATACACATGTGGAGCGAACAGCGCTCGATCCTGAACAGAATACATAGGTCTGGTATACATTCAATATAAACAGAGCAACACAGAAGTCATTATTCCATTACTCATAAGTGATATCAATCAGAGTTTAAGGGCATATTCCTGTACAATCTGTATTAGGGAATCCAGTTTCAGTCAAAATATCAGGGAGCAGGTGGCATGGTACAGTCAGAACTGATCCAAGAATATCAAATCTTAGAGAAATTTTTCGGGCATCCTCTTGCTTCATATGTCAAGTTGTATAATGGTATATCATGATTAAAGCGGAGGTCCGTTCAAAAAATAAATAAAATAAAAGTCAGCAGCTACTAACACTGTAGCTGCTGACTTTTAATAAGGACACTTACCCATCCTAGTCGCCAGCGTTGTCGGCCCCCGCCGAGGCCAATCCTCGATCCTGGCAGCTCCAGGCGCCGCCATCCATAGTAAGGGAAACAGGCAGTGAAGCCGTGCGGCTTCACTGCCCGTTTCCTACTGCGCATGCGCGAGCAGCGCGGCGCTTTGTGAATGGGCCGGCTGTTTTCTGGGATACACACAGTTCCCAGAATGCAGCGCGCCCCATTCACAAGAAGAAACAGACTGTAGGAGGAGGAAGAGAATCGACCGCGGAAGAGACGAGGCAGATTTGGCACTTCCGCATAGCAACAGCTATTTAGGGAAAGTAAAAAATAAAAAATAAATCTTTTTTTTTTTTTCATTTTTTCTTTTCATTTTTGGTGGAAAGATTTTTTTCAGGGTGGAACTCGAGTGCACACTGCAGAAGGCAATTTACCCAATCTGTATAGCAAGCATGGGGTGAAGAAGGATCTATATACCAATAGTATAAACAAAAACATAGGAAATAGAGGATTTCCAAAATAAATTCTTCAATGTGGAACAGCTGGTGGGACTATATAATTTATTAAACGTCCGCAAGTAAACAATTACAAAAATACAAATTGTATGAAAAAAAACACCCACCTTCACCACATTAGTTAAAATTAGACATTAATTTAAATACGGACACAGATGGCTAAATAACTATTCTGTCCTGTGACAATCAAGGAAGTCTTATAATATATGTGTGTAAAGGTTTTCCTCCTTATTGTAACAGATAGGACTGGTCATGACAATGGGAGTTCATAGTTGGCTCCAAAAATTACACCGTTCAGTTGTGGAAGTATATTCACATAGAGCGGAGGGGCACAGAAGAGTACACGCTGTTCACAAACACTACACCACTCGTTACTCAGTCTTTGGGGATCTTGTGGTTTGTTTGGATACAGTTGGAAACAATGTGGCTACTGAAAGAAACAGGCGGCTAGATGCAGGTATACATCCCCTCAATGCTTCTGGGGGTAAATACAGCTTACCGCTTGATGTCTTCTCTGTTAACAGCCCATTGTCTAAGTATACAGTCCGATTAGTCATTCAGATGAAAGGGCAGTTCCAACCCGGTCAATATATTTGCAGTGCTAGTGGTATGCTGGGTAGTAGCTAGAGTAGGAAGGTAATGTCTGTGCAGATCCATATGGATGTTGCAGCGTGATACTGTGTAGACCAATGTGGTCTGCAGTGTCTTCCCAGCGTTGTGTGGAGGTGGAGCTGATAGGAGTGGAAGTAAGGGGATGGTAAGCTATACGGGTGGAACGACCATGTCCTCACCACAGTAAGCGTGATGGACTGATGCTTACGCATTTTGCTTGTTCCCAAACTTCCTCAGAGCATGACATAACAATAGTAGTTTGGATTACCTTGTCACGTGAGTTGATGACAGTGGGGACCTGGAGAGGAAGAACTTCCTGCCAAATATCCTCTGTCAGTTCAGGTATGTCAGCTCGCCATCTGTTGGCAGTGTTGCCAAGCCTATTTATTGTGGAGTGTAGAAGAGTCCTGTAGTAAGTATAGACAAGCTTGGAATGAGAAGAATCAGCCAAGAGTCATTCTAGCGGAGACAGCTGAACCACTATGTTACAGAGATCGAACTGCGTTGCAGCGATGTGTCGGATCTGCAAGTATAAGAAATAGGCCATCTGTGGGAGGTTATAAACTGCATAATCATTCTTAATCCCCTATTACAGGGATCTCCAAACATTCTAAGCAAAGGGCCGGTTTATTGTCCTTTAGACTCTTGAAGGGCCGCACTTTGGCCAGTGGGAGTAAATATTTTCCTGGCCTCAGTGGGAGTAAACATCTAATATTGGGGGAGGAATAGTGCCCCATTGCTGGAATCATAGGGAGGAAGAGTGCCCCCCATTAGCGGTGCCAGTGGGAGAAATGGTGCTCCATTGTCGGTGTCAGATGGCACAATACTATCTCGTATCATTGAGAGGGATAGTGCTCCAAGGGCCGGATAAAGGCAAGCAAAGGGCCACATCCGGCCCTCGGACCGCAGTTTGGAGACCACTGCCCTATTAGATCAGGATCCCCCGTCAGTGCTACGGGAAAATTCACGTAGATTTGGGTTCCCTATAGTGGAGTATTCGATGAATATGTATTAAGTGTGGTGGACAGTAGAATCCTAGAGAGCCTGAAAATCCGTGGAGTCATCGCTAGGATGCTAGTACCCTCCCTCCCCGTAGAGACATTCTGTGTAACAGGTTCTGGAGGGACTCATAGGAGGTAAGGATTGCTGCCTCCAGAACAGTGGCTGCATTGTTGGCTTCAGGGTAAAACCACCAATGCGCATGTGCCAATTGTAAAGCAATGTAATAGGTCTGTAGGCATGGTAAAGCAAGACCTCCCTCCACAATCGGTAGCTGCAGGGTATTTCTAGCAATCCAAACTGCCCCTCCCCTTCAAATAAAAGTGGTGAGGATTGAGTCCATCCCCCTAAATTTGGCCTTAGTAACATAATACGGTGAATAAACAAACATTTAATTAAAAGTCTAGATTTATATGTATCTGTATAAAACTACAGTTTTTTTGTAGCTGAGATTAATTGTGGCAACTGTTACAATGTTTGTCCCTTGTTTAACCACTTGACCACTGGGCACTTAAACCCCCTTCCTAACCAGACCAATTTTCAGATTTCGGTGCTCTCACAATTTGAATGACAATTACTCAGTCATACAACATTCTACCCATTTGAAATTTTTGTCCTTTTTTTCACACAAATAGAGCTTTCTTTTGGTGGTATTTGATCACCTCTGAGTTTTTTATTTTTTGCGCTATAAAAGAAAAACGACTGAAAATTCTGTAAAAAAAAAAAACGGAAAATTGTATACTCACCTTTCCGTAATTTTCCTTTCCTGACGCATCTTCATGGCAGCACACACTGGGTTGTGACTCCGCCCCCACAACCTGACAGGATTGGTTAGCTATAAATTTGAAGGGGAGACGCCCCGCATCATTCTCTGTATATATCATCATAAAACAGCAGGGTGGGCATCTGTGTGCTGCCATGAAGATGCGTCAGGAAAGGAAAATTACGGAAAGGTGAGTATACAATTTTCTGTTTTCCTGACGCATTCATGGCAGCACACACTGGGATATAACTCGCCAGTCGGGAGGGTGCAAGAAAACAGTAATATTTATTCTTTATAGCGCTGAGGAATTGGCTCTAAGAACAGATCTGCCGAAGTCGACGGTAGCCAGGAGAGCAGAATTCACTCTGTAGTGAGAAATGAAGATGTGTTGGGAAGACCAAGTTGCTGCTCTGCCTATGGTTTCCGGTGAAGTCCCGCAATATGCTGCCCAAGAAGTGGCCTCTGCCCCTGTCGAATGAGTTCTAATGCCCTCTAGGAGGCATAAGTTGCTGGATGGAATAGGTCTCCTTGATAGCTTTAACAACCAAGAGGTAATGGTACGGGAGGTAGCTGGCTGACCTCGTCTGCTCCCGTGTGGGATAATCAAGAGAGAATCCGTCTTCCTGAGATGTAGCTGTGACGTAACTGGAGATGGTAGACTTGACATCCTAGTCATGGGACTCGCCCCTCTCATTAGTAAAAGACGAAAGGACGATGTCCTGGTTATAATGAAAGGAGGAAGTTACCCTTGGATAAAAATGGTCTGAGGGCTTCAGAACCACTCTGTCAGGGAAGAGCACTGAATAGGGGTTCCATAGCCATAAGTGCTTGTATCTCCGGCGCCCTCTTAACTGAGGTGATAGCAATACGGGAAGCGCATCCTTCAGAGCTAGGTTAGCAATACGGGAAGCATCGGTGAGAGCTAGGTTCCAGTTGAATGAGACTAAGTTGAAAAAGGAGAAAAAGGTGGATTGGACAGGGCCTCGAGTACTACACAGAGATCCCCTGTTGGAAAGGCTGGCCTCCTAGGTGGTCTGATCTTACGTAGGCCCTGAGGAACAGAGTGACCAGATGATGAAGAGCCCATCTAGTACCCGTCATGGCTGAAAGGGCAGATACTTGCACCTTCAGGGTACCCAAGCCCGGGCCCTTGTTAAACCCTGACTGAAGAAATTCAAGAATTTGAGATGGGATTCCAATGTCTTTGCTGCGATGACACGAACCTCTCCCAGATCCTAGTATAGGTGACATCAGTGGAGCTCCTTAGAGCTTGTACTAAGGTTGATATTACCTCCTGAGAGTATCCTAGTTCCCCTAACCTAGCCCTCTCAGCTTCAAAGCTGGCAAATGCAGCTTCTCTGGGCTGGATGGAAGAATTGCCTCTGATGTATGAGATCCCAGGTTGTAGCAGGGTCGTAAACCATGGCCTCCTCAGCCGGAACGGTATTAGTACAATAACTGTGGCTGAGGACTTCCGAAGTCGGGACAGGAATCTTGTAATCCGAGAAGTTGGAAGAAAAATGTACCCTAGCTCGCAGCTCCATGGAAGAACTAGGCAGTTTGTCCCTTCAGGTAATGGAAAGTGGGCTCTGGACAGGAACCTCTGACACTTGGAGTTCTTTGGCGTGGCCGCTAGGTCGACTTCTGGTTCTGGTACTAGTTTTCGTAAGAATGGAGAATACCTGTTGGTTCAGGGACCGTTCGTGTGTTTGAAAGTGTCTCTCGGCTTAGGTAGTTGGCCAACGAATTCTGTGTTGCTGGGACGCATACTCCCCACAGATCTAACAGGTGCACTTGTGCCCCTTCCATTATGAAGCGTGCGACTCCTGATGCTCCCCTGTCTCTGGATACATGACACCGCTACTTGTTGTCCATCCTGATCAGGACACTCTTCCTCTATAGAAGAGGCGCAATGGCCAGGAGGGCCTGAAAGGCTGCTCTGAGCTCTAAAATATTTGACACTATGCCCTGAGCCCGAAAATGCCACTGTCCTTGGGCTACTCAGTCTAGATAGTGTGGACCCCATCACCCCTGGCTGGCGTCCGATGTTACTACTTCTGGACTAGGGGGAACTTTTGGAATGGACTCACTGAGGTCGGACGGGTGTGTCCACCACCATACTAATTGCTTTACCCAGTTCGGGATGTGAATGGTTTGGAGTATTGACGTTCTATTCCACTGCCTGAGAAAGGAGTTCTGTAAGACTCGCATGTGCCACAGGGGCCACTGTATCAAGGGTATGGATGCTGACATGGACCCCTGGGTACTGAGGCAGGCTCTGACAGTTAGACGTCTGGATGATAGCAGACTTTGTATCTTCTGGAGCAAGGGCTTCAGCCTCTCTTGAGGGAGTTGCACCCGGTACAACCTGGTATTTTATTCTGCCCCTAGGAACACCCTAACTTGCCGAATGCTCTGGGTGCTGAGGCGATGCCGAATGGGGGGCACCAAAATTGGAAATGGGATTGATCGATTGAGAACCGAAGGGACCTCTGGAAGGTAAGATGAACTGGGATGTAAAGGTAAACGCCCGAAAAATCTAGAGATAGCATCCAGTCTCCCACGTCCACTGACAACAAAATGGACTGAAGGCTTTTCCAATCTGAGGGCCTCTATTTTGATCGTCTGTTGAAATTCTTTAGGTCCAAGACTGGACGTAGATCCCCGTTTTTTTTTTTTTGTACCAGAAATAAAGGGGAATAAAACCCCCTCCCTTTCTGGTGCGGAAGTACTTGGTAGGCTGGAATGTGTTCCCTGGCAATGTGCCCATGAATTTCCAATTGTGACCGTTCTTGGTAGAGGATAGTGTTCATGGATCTGTTATACGAGTTGCCCATATCCAAGCGAATCTCTTGAGTCTGGTGCTCACCTGAGCTGGGTGGGCAGACGGACCCTCAAAAAGGACTTCTGCTGTTCCCCAGCTGTGATTGGCTTACTGTATCTACATGAAGGAGGGTCGAGTCTTCTAGTCCCTCCTAAATTCCCTGCCGGGGCGGTAGGATCTAACATCCCTGTACTTGACAGGAAGATCACGCCTGTAAGCGGGGCCCTTCTGGGGCTCTGGTTTTCCTATCGGAGAAATCAGCCCAGACTTTCCCCCGGTAACCTTGGAGATGGCCGAGTCCATCTTTGTGCCGAATACACTTGAGCCGCCATATGGAATTTTGCACCAGTTGATTTTGACGCTGCCTTCGCTATCCAGGGTCTCAGCCATAAGGCTCTTCCCAGCCATGAAGTCGCCCCCTCAGGAGCCGTAAGCCAACTTAATTTTCCTGCAGGGAGGAGAATATCTTCCCCTGGTCGGCTCCTTCTAGAATGGGATTCTCAACATTAGCTGCCTATGCAGCGATAGTTTTAGCGACTGCCGCTGTGGTGATAGCCAGCCTACAAGCGGCTCCTGTCGTGGAGCAGGCTTTCTTCAGTTCTATATTGATTTTATGATCAAGAGCGTCCCGGAAGGTAACTGCGTCTTCAATCGGTAGAGAAACGTCTCTAGCGAGTCGCATTAAAGATGAATCGACCGTAGTTGCATTGATCAAAGAATCGATCTTAGACTACCACAAGGGGTACAATCTGCAAACTTGTTGCTCATACTGGGCCGCTTATGCGACCCCCCCACTTATCCTTTATGAGGTTCTCCAGCTCTTCGATGAAGGGAAATGATTCAGGACCCCCTTTTCAGCACCGGGAAATATTTCTGATCCTTCAGAAGTTCTGCCATAACCTCCTCCCAGCCGATCGCTTCCTTGAGTGAATGGGCAAATGGTTCAACCAAAAAGAGACAGTCCGACGCCTGCTCACACTCCTCATTCTTAGAGAGGGTTACTGCACCCTGGCGTAACGGCCGGGCGATGTGCTTGGGGAAGGATCGCACACATATGATCCCTGTGGCGATTCTCCTGGGAGCTCAGTATCTACTCTGGCCTCTGAATCCTTGGTTACTTCGATGAAGCACGAGTGGCAGGCCAATTCCCCTGGCAAGGATGGCGCCCCGCATATTTGGCAAACATTTGCCGTGGTGCGGGTAAGATAGCTCTGTCTGGGATGAAGGTAATCGTCTGCGGTGGGACCGACTATGACGGGAGTGCTGTGACGCGAGCGGCTATGCCTTGATTGAAGAAATCAAGAGGGTAACCTTGAGCGATTTCTTGCGCCTTCTGCCGGAAGCATGGCTAGAATCTCCCTCTGTGCCGCAAACTTGCGTCTCTTGACCCGATAGGGCTACCAAAACTGTAGCGTCAGTGGCCAGGCTCTCTTTTTTTGTCTCCCCTCTACTTACCACCTTCTGGACGGCCTCTATACCTGGTCAGCTGATGGTGGTCTGCGAGGGCAGTGGCTCCCATGAGGATAGCAGAGAGACAGCCCGAAAAGGTGGGAAAAAAGAGAGAAGGGAAAACGTTACAATATGTTCCCCCCCAACATTTCTATTTATTAAATTAATATAATAATTGTATATACATATATCTATCCTTTTTTTTTTTTTTTTGGATTATATTAATTGTTAAATTATGGATACACTTTCTTCTATGGTATGTTATAAATTAATATATAAATGTATTGAATGAATGAATGATGAAAACTTATATAGCGCGGCACATGCAAACTGAATCGCCTCTGGGCGCTTGTATAATATCTTCTATCCTATTTATTCCTTTTTTTTTTTGTGTGTAATCAATTAGCCCAGGCTGATCTGGGACATGCCTGCACACACCTGGTGCAATCTTCACTCTGAGTAGAGCAGAGCAGTAGTGCGGCAGCCAGAACTACAGAGCAATAGGACTGTTTCTTTTTTCCTTCTTTTTTTTAATGACGCGCGCATGTGCAGAAGCGTCCCGCTCGCCCGGCGCCATTTTGGAAGAGGGCAGAGGAGACAGGCGGCGTCATCACTGAGCTGCGCGCATGTGCAGAGCGCCAAGGGGTACGCAGCGGTGACCCCGAGAGTATGGGGTGTCAGAGGAACCACAGGGCTCAGCAGAGCTGAGAAAAAAACAACAGGCAGACAAAGGTACAAAACGGACTAACCTTAGGTGGTAAATGTAATGATACAAATACCTTTGTGGAAGGACACACTGCACTGGAAGGAAAGACAGAGCGAAAGTGGGGGCCACTGCGAGATTTGAAGCTTCTTTAAAGCTTGCTACAGATGCCAGTATAATTCCAAAGCCCCTGAGACCACCAGAACGGGGTTCCCACCATAAAGCTCATTTAGAGACTGTACAGGAGGGACTTCCAAACAGGAGAGGCTGAACCTGCTGGGGCGATTTGCGGTAAGAGGCATGCTTTTTGCTTGTTCATTCAATCTTGTCAGGTGAGGATGAAAAAAGAGAATGATGCGGGGCGTCTCCCCTTCAAATTTATAGCTAACCAATCCTGTCAGGTTGTGGGGGCGGAGTCACAACCCAGTGTGTGCTGCCATGAATGCGTCAGGAAAACTTGTTTCTGTCATATTAGTGGGTTATTTCTCACACACAGCATACGCATACCACAAATTACACCCCAAAACACATTCTGCTATTCCTCCCGAGTATGGCGATACCCCATGTGTGGGACTTTTACACAGCGTCGCCACATACAGAGGCCCAACATGCAGGGAACGCCATCAGGCGTTCTGGAACACCCAGACCAATTCTGACATTTCTCTCCTACATGGAAAAATCATCATTTATTTGCTAGAAAATTACATAGAACCCCAAAACATTATATATGCTTTTTTAGCAAAGACCCTAGAGAATACAATGGCGGCCGTTACAACTTTTTATCTCGCACGGTATTTTCGCAGAAATTTATTGAACGCGTGTTTTAAAAAAAAAACTGTTTTGTGCTTAAAACAAAACAAAACAGTAAAGTTAGCCCAATTTGTTTTCAAAATGTGAAAGATGAAGTTACGCCGAGTAAATAGATACCCAACATGTCACACTTCAAAATTGCGCACACTCGTGGAATGGCGCCAAACTTCGCTACTTAAAAATCCCCATAGGCGGTATTGCAGAGTATTGGGGTATTGCAAAGTATCATGCAGGGTATTGGGGTATTGCCGAGTATTGGGATATTGCCGAGTATTGGGGTATTGCCGAGTATTGGGGTATTGTTGAGTACTGGGGCATTTCTGAGTATTGGGGTATTGTTGGGTACTGGGGTATTGCCGAGTATTAGGGTATTGCCGAGTACTGGGGTATTGCCGAGTACTGGGGTATTGCCGAGTATTGGGATATTGCCGAGTATTGGGGTATTGCCGAGTATTGGGGTATTGTTGAGTACTGGGGCATTTCTGAGTATTGGGGTATTGTTGGGTACTGGGGTATTGCCGAGTATTAGGGTATTGCCGAGTATTGGGGTATTGCCGAGTACTGGGGTATTGCCGAGTACTGGGGTATTGCCGAGTATTGGGGTATTGCCGAGTATTGGGGTATTGTTGGGTACTGGGGTATTGTGGGGTATTGTTGGGTACTGGGGTATTGTTGGGTACTGGGGTATTGTGGGGTATTGTTGGGTACTGGGGTATTGTGGGGTATTGTTGGGTACTGGGGTATTGTTGGGTACTGGGGTATTGTGGGGTATTGTTGGGTACTGGGGTATTGTGGGGTATTGTTGGGTACTGGGGTATTGTTGGGTACTGGGGCATTGTTGGGTACTGGGGTATTGTGGGGTATTGTTGGGTACTGGGGTATTGTTGGGTACTGGGGCATTGTTGGGTACTGGGGTATTGTGGGGTATTGTTGGGTACTGGGGTATTGTTGGGTACTGGGGTATTGTTGGGTACTGTTGGGTACTGGGGTATTGTGGGGTATTGTTGGGTACTGGGGTATTGTGGGGTACTGGGGTATTGTTGGGTATTGTGGGGTACTGGGGTATTGCCGAGTATTAGGGTATTGCCGAGTACTGGGGTATTGCCGAGTACTGGGGTATTGCCGAGTATTGGGATATTGCCGAGTATTGGGGTATTGCCGAGTATTGGGGTATTGTTGAGTACTGGGGCATTTCTGAGTATTGGGGTATTGTTGGGTACTGGGGTATTGCCGAGTATTAGGGTATTGCCGAGTATTGGGGTATTGCCGAGTACTGGGGTATTGCCGAGTACTGGGGTATTGCCGAGTATTGGGGTATTGCCGAGTATTGGGGTATTGTTGGGTACTGGGGTATTGTGGGGTATTGTTGGGTACTGGGGTATTGTTGGGTACTGGGGTATTGTGGGGTATTGTTGGGTACTGGGGTATTGTTGGGTACTGGGGTATTGTGGGGTATTGTTGGGTACTGGGGTATTGTGGGGTATTGTTGGGTACTGGGGTATTGTTGGGTACTGGGGCATTGTTGGGTACTGGGGTATTGTGGGGTATTGTTGGGTACTGGGGTATTGTTGGGTACTGGGGCATTGTTGGGTACTGGGGTATTGTGGGGTATTGTTGGGTACTGGGGTATTGTTGGGTACTGGGGTATTGTTGGGTACTGTTGGGTACTGGGGTATTGTGGGGTATTGTTGGGTACTGGGGTATTGTGGGGTACTGGGGTATTGTTGGGTATTGTGGGGTACTGGGGGATTGCAGGGTACTAGGGGATTGCAGAGCTGGGATGGATTGAGGGATGGCTGGATCTGTGACTGCATTTGTCACAGATCCAGCCACAGCTCAGCTGCTGACACCCCGCTCCCCCCCCTCTCCTCGCACACTGTACAGAGAGGAGAGGGAGGAACCGGCGTCATCAAATGACGCCGGTTTGTTTACAAGTGATCGCGCCGTCATTTGACGGCGCGATCACGTGGTAAACGGCCGCTATCAGCGGCAATTTACCGTGATCCGTGATGCGCCGGGTCTTCCAGACCCGGCGAGCACGGACACTTTCGCGAGCGCGTCCCAGGGGACGCGCAATCGCGGAAGTGCACGACGACATCCCAGGGACGTCGTGTCAAAGTAACTCCACTGCGCCGTAGCAGTAAAATGCTTATGGCGCGGTGGGGAAGTGGTTAAAATGTTTATTGCTACATGTATGCACTGTCACAGGAGCAAAATAAAAGCCTCTGCCATATCATTGCAATTCTAGATTAGCAGACTATGATTGCAAACTAGCAAACTATGCTAAACCCAATACCCACAAAGACTGGATTATGGATAAGGTGGTGAGTCAACGGTATAGTGTAGAAAAGTCCAAGGAGCAGCTGTGCAAGAGGTGGGCCAATCTCAAACACAGAGCAGAGATCAGCTGTGTTAAATGTGTAAAATATTTTTTTAAAAGTGTGTGAGTTGCCCATTATGCAGTAGATACATATTGAAATCTGCAACACTGCTCCAAGAGCTGTTAGGGTGCTTTATTCTCTTGCACTCCATCTTAAAAGAGCAACTGTAGTCTGCTCACATAATGCACACCAAGCACTTTGCATAATATTTTATATATACTGTGATTCTGTACTTGCCAAATATGCTGCAGAAATCTCCCTCCACTAAGTCTGGCTTCATTCATGTTACCTGTGGGCAGCTGAAGCTGCTGCCTGTTCACTTCCTGGATTTACACAGACACAGAGGCACACCTCCAGCTTTGGAGGGAGGAGTGGCGTGCTGACGTCACCGCAACGATCCACGAAAGTCCTGGAAGCTACGGGCTGTGGAAGCAAGCCGGCCGGCTACATTTGTTCTGATTCGCTTTTTATCCATCTCCTAAATGTCAGTGTATTTTTTTTAACCTTATTAAATTCAATCCGACTGGATTACGCTATGGGAGTCTGTTTTTGTTTTCTTCTACTTGAATCTGTGCTATTGCTGAGCAGATGATTCATAGATCGAGGCACGTGCACCAGGAAGTGGAAGAATACTGGAGGGAGCCATTAGTATTCTGGCTAGGTTGCAGGTATCAAGCGTATATGATCTCCTTAATACGAGATCTGTAAATTTGGTAAACGGCAGTACTTTTATTGGTGGAGGAATCTTTTTTCTTAACCTGGGAACAGCACTATTTTGGAGGTGTATTGCATGTCTTCACGGATATCAATATTGGATTGGATTGGATTGGATTAAATACTTATAGAGCGCCAAATGCAAGTTGTGATACTCGCGTCTAAGCGCCTAAGCGCTAGGTCCCATTAGAGAGACCACCAATTTCATTATTTGGACTTTCATTTGATTTTGAATATCGTATTTTCATTCTTTGTGTTCACTGTGACACATCTATTTGATACCATACATATTGACAGTCACTGTCATTGCATTGTGTTGCACTTTTTTATTAATTTGTGGCATTTTTGTTTATTATCATTAATAAGACTATTCAACTCTGAGTGTACGTTAGTTACCATTCAGAACACATTTTTATGCAGCGCAGCTATTTCTTTTTCATATTGTTTTTATTGTGTATATCTCACAGTTTTAGCCGCAGCAGCCCATTAGTTATACGTATTTGCATTGTTAGACAGTGCAGTATTTTCCATTCCATATTACACCTCCAGCTTTGCAGCTCTCATTGACCCTCTTATGACTCATCCAGTGAGAGTGAGAGAGAGAGAGCTGTGCACGACGTCATAAGCCTAGGCTTTTTACCAAACAAGAAACAGGAAGTGGGCTGTATAATTTTGTGATCCACACTGTATTAGCCAGTGTATGGCCAGCTTTGCTCATTTACGAGTGTAAAAACAACTTTATGGGTGTAGTCATGATTTTTTTTTTTTTTCATAGTGCAATACAGAACAGAAAACACTATGAACAGCTTTACAGCTCAAAAGCTCAGGGCAAACTTGGTGCAGTGCAATGCAGAACTAAAACAGATGAAATAAATAATCTAGCAAAAGTATAACCTTTTACATGGGTTACAGGGATCCAGAAATGTGAGCCCTTGTTCTTTTGGGAGGTCAGGAACATATAGGCATCCTTTAAAAAAAAAAAAAAAAAGTTTTACAGATTTTACACTAAAATGTATGGGCCAGATTCAGGTAGGGCGGCATATCGTTAGGCGGGCGTAGCGTATCGAATATACGCTACGCCAACTTAGAGAGGCAAGTTCTGTATTCACAAAGCACTTGCTCCCTAAGTTACTGCGGCGTAGCGTAGATGGGCTGGCGTAAGCCCGCCTAATTCAAAGTAGGTGGAAGGTGGGTGTGATACGTTAAGGAACTGTGACCCCATGTAAATGAGGTGCCGAACGAACGGCGCATGCGCCATCCATGGACTATCCCAGTGCGCATGCTCAGAATCACGTTGAATAGAAGGCCTAAGATACACATCAAACGTAACTTACGCACAGCCCCATTCACGTAAACGACGTAAAATTAGATGGCTGTTCCGACATCCATACCTTAACATGGGATGCGCCATCTTTTTGGTGGTTTATCTTTACGCCGGAAAAATGCCTTACGTAAACGGCGTAGATTACTGCGTAGGGCATACGTACGTTCGTGAATCGGCGTATCTTGCTCATTTGCATATTTTTAATCGGAACGTCGAATGCGTCCAGCATAACTATGCGTTCACTATACGCCAGCGTAAGCAAGTTACGTTGGACGACTGAAGCCATGTTTTTCGGCGCATCTTGCTTTGTGAATCGGCGCAAAGAAGCGACGGAGCACATTTGTACTTACCTCTCAAGATACGCCGGCGTAAACCTTTTTGAATCTGGCCCTATGTTTGCATCAATGGGGTCTGTGTGTTCAGTGGCGTCACTAGGGTTGGTGTCACCCGAAAAAATTGGTGTCACCCCCTCCCCTGCCAACTATAGCCCCCCCTTAGTACCGCTCCCCCCCACTAAGTACAGACCCCATTTCCTCAGTATAACCCCCCCCATAAAGTACAGACCCCCTCCATCAGCATAGTCACCCCACCAGGTGCAGATCCTCTCCATTAGCATAGTCACCCCCCCAGTGCAGACCCCCTCCATCAGCATAGTCACCCCCCAGTGTAGACCCCCTCCATCAGCATAGTCGCATCCCAGTGCAGACCCCCTCCATCAGCATAGTCGCCCCCTAGTGCAGACCCCCTCCATCCACTTAGTCACCCCCCCAGTGCAGACCCCCCATCAGCATAGTCACCCCCCCAGTGCAGACCCCCTCCATCAACATAGTCACCCCCAGTGCAGACCCCTCCATCAGCATAGTCACAACTCCCAGGGGCAGACCCCCCCTCACCTCAGGCTTAGACCGGCGGCACTCACCTCCTCAATGCAAGCTGACACCCTCCCGGCCATTACAGCACCAGCTCGGAGCCAGGGCAAGGTGGACGGCTAGGTGAACTGTAGTGGCAGCTGAAGAGGAGAGAAAGGTTTTTTAGCCACACCGCACGGGCAGAGACAGTGACAGGCTCAGCAGCAGGGATGTAGGAGGAAGAAGGACACAGACCAGGGCACACTGCTGCAGCGCAGGAGATGTCCCGCCCGGTCGCTAAACCAAAAGCCAAACAAGAGGAGGATGGGGCAGTTGGACTATTGCGGTACAGGTAGACAATTATATAAAGGCATGTATAGAAAAAAGTATACATTTTATTAATACAAGAACAATAAAACACAAACAAAAATGTACAGACAAACCATATGTATCACCACAATAATAGTCCCCAGAGGGGAAAGATCACAATGGGAGTAGGGGGTCACTGTGGGTGTCTCTACTAGTTTTGCGGCCAGTTGGCACTTCTTCAGGAGGAAAATCTAAAACCCTAAGGCCTCGTACACACGAGGGGATATGTCCGCTGAAAACGGTCCGATGGACCGTTTCAGCAGACATCTCCGCTCGTGTGTATGGGCTAGCGGACAGATTTCTCCACCCGACAGATTTCAAAGCATGCTTTGAAATCTATCCGGTGGGAATCTGTCCGCCCGACATGTCTGCTGGTTAGTACACTTACCAGCAGACATGTCGTCCCCCACCGCCGCCGCGCCGCCGCCGAATGGATTCGGCGCATGCGCAGAAGTGTTTTACTTCCTGGTGCGGTGACGTGGCGGTGACGCGGCGGCGTCAACGTCACCGCCGCGTCACCGCCACGTCACCGCGCCGTCCGGCGGCGGGGAATTTGTTCCGATGGTGTGTACACGCCATCGGATCAAACTCCCGATCGGACATATCCGATGGAAATGGTCCGCGGACCGTTTTCATCGGATATGTCCGATGGTGTGTACGCGGCCTAAGAGTCTGCAGGATCAAGAGTCACCAGTCAAGGTCTCCCGCGGCGACCAAGGGGGACGTGTATGTGAATGGACTTAATATCTGTATTGATAAATAACAAAGGTAAGGGGTCCCAAGGCAGAGAACCCAGCTAAAGCTGGTGCCTAAAGTGGAGGTCCACCCTAAAAAAAAAAAAAAAATACATAAAAATGTGCTCCAAAAATAAATGAAATCAATTTTACTTACAAGAAATTGTGGTTGCTAGGCAGGTCTTCCTAATCTGCCTCTTCCTAGTCTGCGACAGGTCTTCTTACTCATCCTCCTCGCGTTGTCTGCTGGAAAATGGAGCATAGTGTCTTCTGGGATCTGTGTGTATCCCAGAGAACAGCCGCCCATTCAAAAAACACAGCGCAACTCGTGCATGTGCAGTAGGAAACGGGCAGTTAAACTGCAAGGCTCCACTGCCTGTTACCCTTAGTGAGGATGGCCGCACCGGGACCTGCCACGATCGAGGGATCGACCTCTGGGGGCCGACATTGCGGGAGCCTAGGACAGGTAAGTATTCTTATTAAAGGTCATCAGTTAACTTAAAAAAAAATAGGGCTGGAACCCGGCTTTAACCACATATATTGGTAAGGAGGGCAGGGACACTGCTGGTAAAGTGAGTGATAAAGCAGAATCTGTCCCACTTGAAACTTCAAGGTTATAGGCAATAGATAACTCTCTACTTGGTAAAGTAACAACAATCCCGGGACCTGGTGTCCATCACTCATTTGTGATGGACGCCGGGTCTCGGGATTGCTGTTACTTTGTCAAGTAGAGACATGCTTTGGAAATGCCCCAAACTATTCCACTACTGGAAGGATATTCTAGATGTGATATCTCAGGTTTATATGATAACGATCCCACAAGACCCGGTTGTGTGTCTGCTGGGCACACTAGACGAGAAGACACTAACCCCCTCGGCGATTTTACGATTACTGCATGTCGCACGCAAGCTGATTGCACAACTGTGGATCATCCCTAGGGTACCCACTAGGGGGCGATGGGTGGATAACGTCAATAAACTGTTAATCAGAGGAAAATTGACATACCAACCAAGACCGACTCTTGCAGGGGTAGGTTCCAAGAGAATCACAAATTAATGGCCGATATAGACCTACGTCACATACAACTATGAGAGATTTTGTTGATGTTGGTGGGTCAGGGTGGTTTGATTGTTTTGTTTTGGTACACCCTCAGGGCCTGTGGGTTTATAAATACTTCACTGTTTGTTCTTTAATTTTATTTATTTTTTTCTCTTTCTTTCCTACATTTCTCAATATGTCTCAATCCTTGGAACTGAAAGTTGCATGGTTATGTATACATTGTACTGATAAAACAGCATAATCTGGGATGCCAACTGTTTTCCTATCCTTGTATACAGAATGTCATATAGCATGTATTGCAAAAGACAAAATAAAAACCTTTTTTCCCCGATAAAAAAAAAAAGATCATTGACTGAAACTCAACCAACCAACGAAATATAGATGGCTTCCAAAACAAACTTAAAGCGATTGTATATAATCACCTTGAAAAACAGCCCATTCGGTTTCAAATTGAAATGAAGGACAAAAACATTTGTGTATAAAAAAACGTTATAAATACCTTTTATTCCCCTTTTCACAAATTATCACAGTACCTCTGTTCCCAGCTGCATAAGAGCTGGGGGAGGAGAAACAGCATTGCACTGAACTTTCTATTGAATAGGTGTGCATCGAAGGTGTGTCAGGACAACTCTGAACATTGGAGGACAGCACACTGAGTTCCCAGCATAGCTAGAGAACTGATCATGGTGTGTTCTCCTGCTTAGTGTGGTCAGTTTTTAATAGGAAAGCAGAGGGGCTGGCAGGAGCACCAGGGATTTCACATAAAGGAAGCAATACAAAGAGAACAGGCACAAATCAGGAATATGAAATGCTGGGGTTACAATCACTTGAAGATTGGGTAGGATTTCTGCATGGGGAAGGGTGCTTGGTGGAGGGGATTTACTTTGGGGGAGCTTTTTGCTAAAGTAAGGGATTTTTGCTGGTAGGGACCTTTTATAAAAATTATGGGTGGGATTTTTGATTAGGGGAGGGAGGGGGAAAGTTTTACAAACAAATGTAACCACAAAAGTTTTTGGCATTTCAGGTACATCTATTATATTATACAGGATATATATTATAGCACCAACAGTTTTCACAGAGCTTTACAACATGAGGGCAGACAGCACAGTTACAGTACAATTCATTACAGGAGGAATCAGAGGACCCTGCTTACAATTTAGGAGGGAGGGTAAAGTGATACAAAAGAAAATGATGGGGATGATCTGATGGAGAAAATAGTCTTACGCCACAGGCACTCAAAAGCGCGGCTATGTTTTTTCAGACAACTGGTGTCATCCGTTTGCCAAGCGGTTAACAGCGGAGATCTATGCTTACACATGGGAAAGATTTAAACGTGGAATCGCAGTATATGATCAGGGAATGAGTCACAATAAAACTATTTATTTATCTAATGGCCACCCCACTGCCTCAGTGATCTGGACAAACAATACATACTAATTATGAACAAAACCCTGTTTTATAGACATGTTCCATGGACAAGAAACTTATAATATGAATATAAATCGCCATTTATGAGATTGTGAAAAAATCTACAGGAGCTTAGGCCCCTTTCACACTGGGGTGGGAGCCGCGGAGGCGCATTGCGGGCGGTATTGCCGTGGTTTCCCATTGTTTTAAATGGGAAAGAGCGGTGAAGGAGCGTATACAGCGCTCCACTCACCGCTCCAAAGATGCTACTAGCAGGAGATTTTTTTCTCTCCTGCCAGCGAATCGCCTCAGTGTGAAAGCCCTCGGGCTTTCACACTGAGTATGCAGTGCAGGAGTTTTTCAGGTGGTATAGCAGCGCTATTTTTAGTGATCTACGCCTGAAAAACTCCTCAGTGTGAAAGGGGTCTAAATCCCTTTAAGACTCCTTTTTACACCGAGGCGCTTTGCAGGCGCTATAACGCAAGAAAAGGGCTTTCACACTGGAGCGGTGCGCTGGCAGGACAGTAAAAAAGTTCATGCTAGCCGCATCTTTGAGGCGCTGTAGGAGTGGTGAATACAGTGCTCCTAAAGTACCCCTGCTGATTGAAATCAATGAGCAGCGCCGCCGAACCGCCAATGGCCAAATAGCACAGCAAAAGTGATGGTAAAGCGACCGAGTGTGAAAGGGCTCTAAAAAGTCAGTTTTATTTATAAAAAAAGTCATAAAAAACTTTGCAGAATGCTGCATGCCCAATTCTATGAAATTCAACAATTTAAATTACCATACATTCTATAATTCCTTAACTAAGCAAACCTTCTGTAACTTTGGATGGTCACAGGGGCAAATCTTGGGAACTCAACAAATACATTTTTTCGAATTTGATGAATAAACAACACAGATCAGTTCATTCTTTCCATTCACTTTCAATAGTAGAAGATATTATTAGTATCCCTATATACTAAACAATTGTTTGCACCAATAACATTCCTCGATTTTAGTTGCCTACAGGAAAAATGTTCTAACAAGTCCTCCTGCATATGGTGATAGAAAAGAATGTGTAGCGCTAAACAATGATGATCGTGATGAAAAGCATTGAAAAGAATAATACGTATAAATGCATATACCGTTAACAGTAAACACAATTTTATACATTTAAAATGTGTATATATCAATTGTGTTTTATCAGCCAAATTAATATATGAATAAAGTCTGTATTACATGTTTTAAAGATCGACTGAGTGAATGTAAATAGCATCAGAACATCGAGTAGGTGACTTCTTCCATGTGCATTGTTCCCACCACCGGAGAAAATGCAGGCTTACCGGACCAAGTGGACTTAAGGGACATATGTTGCCAAAAGTCTAAAGGGCTTTATATGGACTACCAACATCAACGATCGGTGAACCGATCGGGGAGTGACTGGTCTTCAGAGCCTCTACTAGACCAATGGGTGAGATCTGATCAGACTTTGCAACTGGAGATGGAATCCCTGGGCTGGTTTCTTAAAAGGTATCAGTGGTATGAAGAAAAGGGAAAGAAAGGTGGCCACATAGCGTAATCTTGTTTTAAGTATAAAAAAGATTTATTGCAGCTATCAAACTTACATTTGGCTGAAATGTCACACGCTTGTATACAAGTGGGGCGGCAGTGGAGTCCTTCCGACGCGTTTCGTGTCACAACACTTTGCCTGGGTTTTTTCTCCTGCATATGGTGATGTAATTGGAATTGCCCAGAGATTTTTTTTTTTTTTTTGAAGGCAAGTCGGAAATCCTATTAACCGATTTCCCACTTCATCTTTTTTTTCTGTGCAGAAAATTCACCAATGTCATTTAAGTTCATTGAATATACTTCAAATATCCATCTAACATTGATATTTTTGAGGCTGCATTCACACCTTTTTTTCCACACAACTTTTTGTGCCTTTGTTGTGTGAAAGCATAAGGCCCCTTTCACAATGAGTTTTTCAGGAGGTACAGCGCTAAAAATAGCGCTGCTATACCGCCTGAAAAACTCCTGCCAAGAAACCTCAATGTGAAAGCCCGAGGGCTTTCACACTGAGGTGATGCGCTGGCAGAAGAGAAAAAAATCTCCTGTCAGCAGCATCTTTGGAGCAGTGAGAGGAGTGGCGTGTACACCGCTCCTTCACATTGAAAACAATGTATAGAGGCACTGGCTATACCCCGGGACGTGTTATATCTCTCTACACACGAGACTCAACCTTTAGAGACGTTGCCCTGCTCTGGATGATGCGATCTGGCTCCCCAGTTTGGACATTTTTCCTGGCCTAGCTCTGCTCTCCGCTCCCTTGGTCCTGGTTCCCGTGACATTTTGGCTATTTGTTAGAGTGAAGGCTCTATCACGGATCTGGTGCTGCTCCCGGGGCTACTTAGAGTTATTCTTTGATGCCTGGCTGTTAAAGTGCTCTTCCTTGGCCACTTAAACTGTTTGGCTGCATATCCACGAATACAAATGTTCGTGTTTCAACGGATGTCTGACAACCATTCCGATAAATTAAATATTTTTTATCCTACTCTCAAAATTCTCCTACCTCGTCCTGAGGAAGATGACAAGGTAAACTCGTAGACGAGAGGATATTTTGAAATTTAATGTATACACTGTATGGTTTTAATGTATTTTTTGAATAAAGTATATTTTTTCCTATATCACTTTTCCCGCCCTTGCCTTTAAAAGTCTGCCTTGTCACTGCCTTTTGGCAGTCCAAAACTCTTTCTATTGTCTATCTACAGAGGTCCTACATGCCCCTTGGTTAGTCAGAGCTAAAGCCTTACCATTAGCAAGAGATTTGATGATTGCAGTGTTAAAGCTTTGACTCAGCAGAGACCGAGAGACCACTGCTTCCATACCAGGGACATGCGGAGAGGTCAGTGGCTGGTGAGTAGTGTTGCTCACGAATATTCGAATTGCGAATATTCGCTACGAATATTGCATATTCGAGTATTCGCGAATATCGCGAATATCGCGGCGAATATTCGCTATTTCGAATATTCGAATGTTTTAATTTTTTTTTTGGAACAGATCACATCCTAGAGATCCCCATCGACGTCTAAAAGCATTGCTGGTATGATTAGAGACCTTGGGCCGAGTAGCTGCAGCGCTCATTTTATATTGCCGAAAAATCGCAATGCGATTATTCGGCAAATAGCGATATCGCGCGATTATTTTATATTGTAATATATCACGAATATTCTGAGCCAATCAGAGTACTCCATTCCGCATTTCTCGAAATTTCGAAATTATTTTGTATTGTAATATATCACGAATATTCTGAGCCAATCAGAGTGCTCCTTCCGCATTTCTCGAATATTCGCAATTATTTTGTATTGTAATATATCACGAATATTCTGAGCCAATCAGAGTGCTCCTTCCGCATTTGCCGAATATTCGCAATTATTGTGTATTGTAATATATCACGAATATTCTGAGCCAATCAGAGTGCTCCATTCCGCATTTCTCGAATATTCGCAATTATTGTGTATTGTAATATATCACGAATATTCTGAGCCAATCAGAGTGCTCCTTCCGCATTTCTCGAATATTCGCAATTATTTTATATTGTAATATATCACGAATATTCTGAGCCAATCAGAGTGCTCCTTCCGCATTTGCCGAATATTCGCAATTATTTTGTATTGTAATATATCACGAATATTCTGAGCCAATCAGAGTGCTCCATTCCGCATTTCTCGAAAAATCGCAATAGCGAAAAATCGCAATAGCGAAAAATCGCAATAGCGAAAATTCGCAATAATTTAATTTCCAAAAAATATCACGAATATTCGTATTTAGCGAATATTTCTCGAATATTCGACTATATATTCGAGATATATCGCGAAATCGAATATGGCATATTCTGCTCAACACTACTGGTGAGGCACTGGCTAGTATCAGAGCCAGATACACAAAGGTTACATACGCCACGATCGTTATAGAGCGGGAGCAATAATTCTAGCACTAGACCTCCTCTTTAACAATAAACATGTAACCTGTAAAAAAAATTATATCACCTATGGAGATTTATAATTACTGAAGTTTGGCGCCATTCCACAAGCATGTGCAATTTTAAAGTGTGACATGTTAGGTATCTATTTACTTAGCATAACATCATTTTTCACATTATAATAAAAAAATTGAGCTAACATTTTTTTTATTCATGAAACATTTTCCCCCAAAAAAAGAGTTTAATAAAATTGCTGCGCAAATACCGTGTGACATAAAAAGTTCCAACGACCACCGCATATTCCCTAGGGTGTCTGCTGAAACAATATATATATATATATATAATGTTTGGGCGTTCTGAAGTCATTTTCTAGCAAAAAAAATATAATTTTTACATGTAGGAGACAAGTGCCAGAATTGTCCTGGGTGGCAAGTTGTTAATTACCATTAGTAATATACAAATAATTATTATATATTGCTTTTAAGGTAATTTACTATATTTTTAAAATCAGCAGGTGACTTAACAGACAAATTACTGAAGTTTGAAGTTATAACTTCCAACCAGTAATTTCACAGCTAATAGATAAGTTATTATGTTATAATAAATATATGCTTTTGCTTGAATATAACAGTACTTTTTCAGCAGAATCAGTTTCTCCCTCTCAACTGTGTGAGAAAAACATGGGATTATAGGTAAATCTTATACCCACAAACACGTTTTTCCTTCTAGTTAGGAGGGCTGGGCTGGAAGGGAGTATTTGTCTTTTAGACACATGCCCCTTCTATGACACTGCAGTGAGAGGCATGCCTCCACTGCAGCATTTTTATTGGACAGCTGGGACCAATAGTACTTTACCATTGGTCCAAGACTCAAAACGGTTTATTGAGCTCAGTGCCTATGACAAGAAAAGAGAGGCACTGTGAGCTCAACCTCTCAGTCTGCTGCAAACAGAGTGTGCCAGTTTGTATTTAAACTGGCCACTCTGTATGTAGCTTTAGACAGGCTGTGCAAGGAGCCCCGAATCTCTGGAACCATAGGTCGTAGAAGCCCCAAATTTCCACTGGTGGGGTATGACTCAGGCTACATACTCCCCAAATTTGGGATCTCTGTGACCCCAGGTCGCTGAGCTACAACCCTCTAAGCTTGTTTTTTTTATTTATTTTTTAATGTTCATGGCAGGTGAGGCATTGCCTCACCTGCCTACCCTGACTGCACGTCCCTGTAGAGAGAACAAGGATCCTTTATCATCTTTAAACTAACAAATGAGATTGACCTCTATCTTAATTTTATTGCAACTAATATTAAACTGCTTTATATATGTTCTGTAAACTTTAGCCCGCAAAGTCTCAGTTCCTCTTTCACTTCTTCGTTTGCACAATTTACTTCAACAATCACATGATCTTCACTTTCGACATTCATTTTGAGGAACTAGCTTTACTTCCTTTATTACAAGTTATTCATTTACTAATCACTGTTATAGTGGATGGGCAGACTACAGTTATATTACAGCTTCTGTCAGAATAAGGGAAAATGATTTGTGATAGCCAAATGGTAGAGGAATTACCATTTGGCTAAGTTGGTGCTCACCTGTTGCTTCAGCCAATAATCAGGTGACCGGTAACCAGACCCGGTGCGCCTGATTGGCTGAGAAGCGATTCCCTAACACAGCACTGTTTAAACACGGAACGCACAGCCGTGCACCCTTTGTTTAACCATTTGGAAACTGATTAGAGCCTCAGGCTCTAATCAGGAAGCCTATTAGAGCCTCTGGCTCTAATCAGGCACTTCCAAAACACACCTGTGGCAGGCGCAGCACTATGAAGTGCCTCATGCGCTGTGGCATTAGAAGAATTGTGATATCTCTGACTTTTCAGTCCAACAAGACTGTCTATTACTCTGAAATTCCTCTAGCGCTGTTCTATGGAATCAGTAGGTTTAAAGAGCACACCAAATGCTTAAAATAACTTCTTTATTAACTTCACTTTTCTTCATATATAATACTGCTGCTTTACAACAGACAGTCCATGTACAAAAACATGTGATGAATAAAGAATAACAAAATGGTGGTTCAAATATTCAATCTTGTCATTTAACATAGGATGGTGGATATATTTCTTTCTTCAGTATTTACTCTCTCTCTCTCTCTCAGTAAGTTATCAAAGCATTCTCTGATTTCTCTGAAAGGTATAACTCTGTTGTTTGCAACTTGGTTTGCAGGGTTGCTTTTGCAGGGTTAGCTTAGTTGGGTTTGGTTTGTGAATTAGGTTAGGAGGTATGAGTTTGTTTGAAGGTACGGTGGAACTACAAATGAACACACAGCTAGATCAGTATACAGTTCTAACCACACTATTTACAATAAGAACATATATATAACTGTGTCACATACCTATCTGTATCCTGTATCCTGGCTTCCATAAAACAAGACTCTGGCCTTGTGTGTCTGCTCTGTGTCTCTGTCTCCATGTGGCTTTCTGTCTCTGTGTGGAATAATCTAGCAGCACATGGAGTATTAGGAACCTCCCAGACAGAAATGGATGCAAAGGAGGCTGTGATAGGTCAAGACTCTGCTCAATGTGAGATTAGCTGTGATTGGGCCAAGGCTTCTGATGAGTCACAAAAGCTTAACTCTATGCTTGCTGGCATGAATTCAACTGTGTTATTCCTTACCTCCTGCTGCCATACAAACAAATGACTCCTAAAGGCATATTTTTTCTTTTCCTTCTGTGAACACAACATACAAGCACAAAATCACAGTGAATAACTCTGCTTTTGTCTCTCACATATAAACATGTGCACTACATTAGGTTCCCAGTAGGCTTAGCTGTATATACATGAAGGTTATATTAGCTACCTAGGACAGGTTCTAGCTGGCCAGCTACAACACCCACCGCTGTTATTCAGATGGCTGGCGCTCAACAGGGGGCCGGACACCTGAATAGTGGGCGGCAGCGGCGACAATACATAGATTCATGCAATGCATGAATCTATGTATTGTTGATTGACGGGTGCAGGAGAGAGGGGGGCGGCGCTCCTGCGCCCACTATGGACGCACCGCCACTGACTATAGTGGAGACCCTCTTTACCCAGCTTATTCAGCAGTGGATGCAGGCCCCTTTGATTCCTTTTTCATAATCATGTATACTCCCACAATCCTCAGGATTCCTGGACACAGCCAGAGTATATACATTTCACTGTTTCCCACCCTTAGGTACTCAGAGAGACAACACCTGATGGTACAGCAGTAACTGGGCTTGTACGGCGGGCATGTAGCGTGTATTACCGCTGACTGAGCTGGCTGGTCTGCCTGGATCTGTGTTCGGAGGTGACGCTGTAACACGGTCCCGCCCCCCTAGACCTGCTCGTGTGATAGGCTGAACACAGATTCTATCCACTATCACATCATGAGCCGGTCTAGGGGGCGGGACCATGTTACAGCGTCACCGCCGAACACAGACCAAGCCAGCCAGCTCCGTAATAATATACAGGAGAGAGGGGACAGAGAGCACTGCAGCCCCGCAACTTAAACTGGCCGCAGATAAGGCAGCCTACCGGGAGATCTCCCGGTCTCCGGTTGGCCAGTCCAGCCCTGGGCCTGTTACCTATCACCAGGTAGGGGGTCCCCAATCATTGTTAAGGGTATGTGGGTGACCAGATTACAGTGCAAGTGCACAGAACTTCATCTAGCCCCAGTCATTGTGGTGGGCACTGTGCTATCTGGCCCTGGAATACTGCCTTTCTAGTAGGGTAGCTGTACTTAGCTTCCTGAATACATCACAGCACTAAGCCGCAGTACCCTTCTCAGGAGCCCTCAGCCCTGATGCAAGCAGTGGACTGCCTCTTGGGAGTAGGGTGCCTACGTGTCTCGGATTGCCCGGGACTGTCCCGCAATTGGCATGTCTGTCCTGGATCCTGGACACCAGATGGGAGCTGATCAGTTTGGCAATGTAGCTGGTTGGGTGGCTATGTCCTCTATTAATTTTTGGACACTGTATTGTCCCTAAATGAAGGAAACAGTGGGACAGTAATGAAGGTGACACAGGGAACTAAGAGAATAGTAATGAAACCTTCATTACTATTTCCTCAATTCCCTATGTCACCGTCATTACTGTCCCCTAAGCTTTCTGTGTCACCTTTATTAATGTCACCTTCAATATGAAGGTGACACAGGTAACTAGGGGACATTAATAAAGGTGACACAGGAAACTGAAGGGCAATTAATAAAGATGAGAGAACTAAGGGGGCACTAACAAAGGAGACACACAGAGAACTGAGGGGAACACTAAAGGATACTGATAATCAATTGCCCAGCCCCCTCCTCCTCTATCTGGCCTCTGGCATCCTTATATTGCAGGGATGCCCCCCAAGGAGCTGTGCCCTCAGCCACATGTGTGCAGGGCTGCTGTTAGAAATGACAGGGCCCCCGTGCAGCCTACCTGATGGGGCCCCCCCTCCAAAAATATAAAATGATATTTTTCCTAAAATGCCATGGATGCGATACTATACATTGCAGCCATAGCAGAAATCATCTCATTATAGAACACGACCCATTTAGGTGATTAGTGCTGCTCTGTGTGTCAGTGATAAATGGACACAGGAGCAATCAGTACCAATCACTCACTGTGTTTGTTCAGATAAGGAAGGGGTACATAGGACATATTTACGCCCCCCCCCCCCCCACTTCATCCCGAAAAATCCCTGTGTGTGCCCGCAGCAGCTGCCAGTGGGAGAGGAGAGGAGGGAAGCTGGCAGCACTCTCCCTGCTCCCTGCTCTCCATCCCAAAACATCCCCTTGTGTGCCTGCAACAGTTGCAAGTGGGAGAGGATAGAAGAGGAGGGAAGCTAGCAGTGCTCTCCCTGCTCCCTGCTCCCTGCTCTCCATCCCGAAACATCCCCTTGTGTGCCCGCAGCAGCTGCCAGCAGGAGAGAAGAGGAGGGAAGCTGGCAGCTCTCTCCCCGCTCTCCATCCCAAAACAACCCCTTGTGTGCTGGAAGCTGCTGCAGGCACACAACCCCTTGTGTGCCCACAGCAGCTGACAGTGGGAGAGGAGAGGAGGGAAGCTGGCAGCTCTTTCCCCGCTCCCGACTTTCCATCCCAAAACAACCCCTTGTGAGCCGCAGAAGCTGCCAGTGGGAGAGGAGGATAGCTGGTGGAGAAAAAAAGAGGAGAAGCCAGAAGCACTGCAAGGGGGAGGCACAAGAGTCTGCAATAAGGCAGTACAGCTGGCCCTTCTGCTCGGCAGGTATCTGGGCCCCCCTTTTGAACTGATGGGGCACCAGTACAGAAGGGCTTGCTATACTGCCTTATCAGAAGCCCTGCATGTGTGTGTGGGAACTCTGTGGCTGAAACTTTTGTCTAAAAATAAATGTGTCAGAGAGAGAGGTGAGAGGAGAGCGTCCGCAGAGAGCATCATCTGCAGGCTACGACCTGCATCACATGACTCCCAGGTGCTGCACATCATGATCCGGGGGTGTTGGCAGGGATGTGTCTCGGAATGGCAGTTTGGTCACCCTACTTGGGAGGTGTTAGCAAATATTAAAATGTCTTCATGTGTAAATGTCAGTCTGGAGAAGGTGGTAGTCCCTAACAGAATGTATTTGCAAGCAGACTACCCTAGATAAAACTTACATGTGAGGCTAAAGCCTAGTACACATGGGGCGAATGTCAGGCAGCATCAGACCGTTCAATAAAAACTGGCCAACATTCGGCTCGTGTGTATGGCAGCCAGTTCGACAGAAGCCGGCATCTGTCAGACGAAATGCTGGAAAACCAGCAGCCGACCTGCTCCCGATCAGCACCCTCAGCCAATGTCTGAGAGCACTAACCGGAGTGTTTTGGTGTGGAGGGGAAGGTGCGCCACCCTGTTAGAACACAGTCGAACGGCAGGGGAGATCGCTATACTGACATTGGATTGTTAGTACAGCAGCTCCAACCAGAGCTGTCAGTTTTTTTCGGGTTGAACAAGGAAAAAAATATACGTGGTGTGTACTAGGCTTTAGAACTAGGGTTTTCCCGATACCAATACCAGTATCGGTATCGGGACCGATACCGAGTATTTGCGGAAGTACTTGTACTCCCGCAAATGCCCCCGATGCCTGGCCGAATACTTAGTAAGTATGTATGTGTGGGGACATGGCTGCATATTTGTGGGGACATGGCTGCATATGTGTGGGGACATGGCTGCATATGTGGGGGACATGGCTGCATATGTGTGGGGACATGGCTGCATATGTGGGGACATGGCTGCATTTGTGGGGGGACATGGCTGCATTTGGGAACACATTTTAAAAAAGTATCGGTATTCGGGATCGAATTTGAATTAATGAAGGGACAGTCAAGGTATAGTAAGACTGGGAAGGGGGGGGGGGAGCAGTAAAGCAGACCTGAAATACAAAGGAGTAAAACTGCAAGCAAGTTCCAGTCTAAAACAATGAACTGTCACATGTAAACTGCAACAAACACAGATTTGTCATGCAGATCAACCAGGCCTATCCATATCTCTGTCTTGCAAAATTGCAACATCAGCCAACAGTTTTTTTATGGTTTGGGGTAGGGTGACCACATGTCCCGGATTGCCCGGGACAGTCCCGCATTTTGCAGGTCTGTCCCGGGCACATTCATTCCAGAACAATACAGTGTCCCAGAATGAAACTGACACAGCCACCCCCCAGGGCCAATCTGTTGCCCCCAAAAAAGGCCACCGCATCACCGCTTTACTCACTGAGAGTACTTGTCCTGGCCGGGAATGCCTGGGGGAGCACAATTCCCACCCCCTGCTTGTGATTGGAGAAATCATAAATCCCGCCTCTTGTGTCCAATCACTGTGCTGCGATTCGTTACAGCACAAGTTGATTTTTGGGAAGGGAGGTGTCCCTGAATGGTAGTTTGGAAATGTGGTCACCCTAGTTTGGGGTGGAGTGGAGAGGAGAAGCATTAGGACACCAGACATGTTTTATTGCTGTCTGTGTCGCTGTTACGGAGATTACCATCTCTGAGGCCTCGTACACACGATCATATCTGTCTGCTGGAAACGGTCTGCTAGACCGTCCCAGCAGACAGATTCGATCGTGTGTACGGCCGAGCCGACGGATTTGGCCACCCGACAGATTTTAAAGCATGCTTTGAAATCTATCGGGTGGGAATCCGTCCGCCCGACATGTCTGCTGGTTAGTACACTTACCAGCAGACATGTCGTCCTGCACCGCCGCCGAATGGATTCGGCGCATGCGCGGAAGTGTTTTACTTCCTGGTGCGGTGACGTGGCGGCGTCAACGTCACCGCCACGTCACCGACACGTCAGCGCGCCGTCTGCTGGCGGGGATTTTGGTTTGCTCGTGTGTACACGCGAGCAAACCAGAATCCTATCAGACAGATTTGTTCAAATCGGTCGGTCCGACCGATTTGAACAAATAGATTGCCTCGTGTGTACGAGGCCTGGGAGTTACCCTCTCTATTTACATAGTTACATAGTTAGTCAGGTTGAAAAAAGACACAAGTCCATCCAGTTCAACCATAAAAAAAATAAACAAACAAAATAAAAAAAACACAGTACATCACATATACCCAACTCCATACCCACAGTTGATCCAGAGGAAGGCAAAAAAAAACAGCGGAGCATGATCCAATTTGCTACATCAGGGGAAAAAAATTCCTTCCTGATCCCCCGAGAGGCAATTGGATTTACCCTGGATCAACTTTACCTACACATCTTAGTATTCAGTTATATTCTGTACATTTAGGAAAGAACCCAGGCCTTCCTTAAAGCAATCTACTGAGCTGGCCAGAACCACCTCTGGAGGGAGTCTGTTCCACATTTTTACAGCTCTTACTGTGAAGAAACCTTTCCGTATTTGGAGGTGAAATCTTTTTTCCTCTAGATGTAAAGAGTGCCCCCTTGTCCTCAGTGTTGACCGTAAAGTGAATAACTCAACACCAAGTTCACTATATGGACCTCTTACATATTTGTACATGTTGATCATATCTCCCCTTTTTCTCCTCCTCAGACATACCAGAGCCGTGTATTGGCCCTTTATCACCCTACGTGTTTCCATTTAAAGCTAAAAATAAGATAACAATGAATAACATTTTAAGTGATAACTGCTGTCAGTAAGGTGTGCAGCAGACGCTCTCACCTTAGTCTGCTCACCCTAGGGATATTGAGAGCAGGACGCTCTCAAACGAGTCGGCTCTCCCCAGGGACAGCATCAGCCAGGCAGGCAGGATTTTTCATCCACCATCACCTCCTCCCGCAGGCATCCCTGCGCGTCAGCCCCTTCAGCCTCACAGGTAAGGCTGTTCCTCCTCCACATCTCCACCCTCCGCCGTTGGGACAGTATGCGGCCGTCCTTTTCAGGATAGGCCGCGGCTGCTCACGGATAGGCCGCGGCTGCTCACGGATCACCCCTGCTCCTTTCCTTTGTCCCCTGTGCTCCCACACCTCCATCGCCATCAGGGGCACCCTCCTGCCACCTCCCCGCAGAAATTCTGCCATCCCAGGGCTATTTTTTTTTACACCCGCGCCAGACTGCACTGAATCGCGGGGCCGCGATCTAGGAAAGACCGCGGCTTCATCTGCGGCCTAACGCCGCGCCGCTCTGCACGCCCCAGGATCCCCACCAAGCCATCCAGATAAACCCCCCTCACCCCAGAAGGACAGCAACTCCTCATAGTGTTACCTCTCAGCCTCCCCAGCATTACAGATCCACCCTGTCAGCCCGAGGCTATACCCTACTGCCTGTTCAGGCAGCCATCAGCCACACCACACCTACAACATGCTCACCGCTCATCCCCAGTCCCCCCTCGTCTCAATAACAAACAGAAGCTTGATCCAGGGGTCCCCCGATCGCCTTGCACGGGGTCAGGAAGGAATTTTTTACCCCTACCGGAGCATATTGGCCCAGCACCGGCCAGGGTTTTTTTTGCCTTCCTCTGGACCAAGCCAGGAGAGAGGTCTTAACCAATTCCTCTCCCAATCGCCCCTGAAAATCCCCCCCCCCCCCCCGGTGTATTGGCGATCATGGCATGTCGGCAATACTCTGCCGAAACCATTTGGAGTTTGAGGCAATGCGCCGCAATACTGCCAGCCATCACCAAAAAAGCCCTAAGAATTGAGCGACTATTGAGAATCGATCATAGATCGACAGTCAGACATTTCAGCCATTTACCCCAGCTCAAGCACATATCATGTGCTCTGATTAACACAAGATCGGCAGTAAAACACCGACTAGAAATCCGCGACTTCATTCAGCAAAATGATCTAGACTGTCTCTTTATTACAGAGAGCTGGCTCACAGCCGACTGTAACACCATTCTAGGAGAACTGGTGCCAGAAAATTACCGTATTATCACGGAAAATAGAATAGGGCAAAGAGGAGGTGGCCTGGCGGTGATCCACAAGACTCACCTTATGATCACCAAACCAGTCCGCCAAAACCCTCTTCCATTCATGGAAACCCTTACTCTGCAACTGCAAGCAAATTCAAAGGAGACCGTCCACATTCTGCTCTGCTATAGGCCGCCCGGCCCAAAATCGCAGCTGCTACCATTATGGACGGATTTCTTCTCCACTTACACCCTCAACAGCAAACATCTTTTGCTGCTCGGGGATTTTAATCTCTGGGCCAACTCCTCACAAGACCCCATTGCCGACGCCTGTATTGATCATCTGGAAGGTTTAGGATTACAGCAACTAGTATGTGGGCCCACACATGCTTCAGGTCACACACTTGATCTTATTTTCAGACAAGCTCTGGAAATAAAAATTTGGGAAAATGAAAAATTGCCATGGACAGATCACCATGCAATTATATTCAGTATTTCCACCATCACCCCCCCAACAAAAACATCAAATCCAGTGACAACACACTGGACTAGATGTCAGAAGAAGCTCCACTCGGAACTCTTCAAAACTACTTTAAGGAAGAAAATAGAAACAACTCAGCCGCATCAAACGGCCGTTGAAACATTGGAAGCCATAAACTCGGCCATGCTACAGTCAGCCGACTTGGTAGCGCCGAAACGAATAACCCGCATTCGGAAAAACAACCGCAGCTGGTTTAACAACCAGCTGTCGTTACTGAAGCAAGAACGCAGAAGGGCAGAATCTGCCTGGAAAAGATGTTCTTCAGAGCTAAACCTATCCATCTACAAGGCGACCACAAGAAAATACTACAAAGGAATTTTCCAAGCCAAGAAAAAGTATTTTTCGGAGGCTATCAACGGTGCCCTAAACCGCCCCCGCGAACTCTTCAAGATGGTCACCCAGACCATGAAACCAGGTTGCATTGAAGCCCCCAGCTCGGACACACAAGAATTTTGTGATGAACTATCGGATTACTTCATTAATAAAATCAAGGCAATCCGTGAAAGCATTCAGCAAAACAATTCCCCCCTTAGCCCCCCCTGCAGCCTCTCACACAGCACCCATAGTAATTCTCCTATATCAGGTAAGTTTACCCTGGGACCCATCTCCATTGAGACCACTAAAAATGTCATTGGCGCTTTGCCTAATGGCACAGCGCCAAATGACATTATCCCCACAAAACTGCTGAAGGAATGCGCCTACATCCTGGCTCCTCCCATCACGCAGCTTATCAACCAGTCTTTCTTGGAGGGCATACTGCCCTCACAGTTGAAAGAGGGTATAATCCAACCCATCATGAAGAAAGCCTCCCTGGACCCCAAGGACCCACTCCACCGCCGTCCCATAACAAGTCTCAACGTACTCTCAAAGATAATGGAAAAAGTAGTGGTACAACAGCTGCAACAGCATCTAGATACCTACAAGCTACTTGACCCATTGCAATCAGGCTTCCGTCCCGGACACGGGACGGAAACAGCATTGCTGAAAGTATGGGACGATGTTCTCAAGGCCGCAGACGAAGGAGAATCTTGTCTTCTAGTTCTGTTGGACCTAAGTGCCGCTTTCGACACTGTAGACCACAAACTGTTGCTGACTCGGCTTGCTGAAGTAGCCAGAGTCGCAGAAGGCGATTTATCTTGGTTCTCCTCTTTTCTGGAAAACCGATCGCAAACAGTGAAGTTAGGACCTTTTACGTCTGAGAAACGCACAGTAACATGCGGAGTCCCTCAAGGATCGCCTCTGTCACCAGTGCTGTTTAACATATATCGTCGTCCTCTTTTTGAGATTATCAGCAGCCAAAAACTGCTCTACCACTCATATGCAGATGATACGCAACTGTATTTCCGCATCTGCAAGAGACAGGATCACCACCTCAATCTAGAGACATGCCTCTCTTTGATAGAGGACTGGATGACAAAGAGTTATCTTAAACTCAATGGAGCGAAAACAGAACTTCTCCTGTTTCACGCCAAGCGTAGGAATCAACTTTCAACAGCGTGGACCCCCCCGCCTATTTTGGGCAAGCTCATCACCCCTAGCGCCAAAGTCAAAAGCCTAGGGGTCATTTTTGACTCCTTTATGACAATGAACGCACAGTCCGTATTCATCCGATTCCCTATAGGGGAGAGCGGAGGAGAGACAGGGCGGTCCCTGCACAGTGTGTGGGGACCGCCCTGTCCGCCGACAGCTCAGCGGGGCTACCCCGCTGAGCCGACGGACACACACGGAGCGGACCGAAAAACGAGGCATGGTGGGTGTAATGCAAAGTGGATTCATGGGTGCCAGACACTTCTTGAATGCAAAGAGATTTATTTTCTCTTGAACAGAACTGTGGGAGAGAGGGTATAGGGCCAGTGCACCCTTTAGTAGATGCAATGCTAATTAGCAGACTCCAAGACTTCAATAGGTAGACAGCCATGCAGGGAAATGAACCAAGCCAGGCACCACACCTGCACGTGTAGGCTCACTGTCTCCTATGGCAACAGTCTTATAACATTTTCTAACACAAATTGTAATGAACTTATTTACTTCTCTTACATTTACTCCTTGTAGCTCTTCACTCCACTGAGCTCCCAGCCTCTCTCACTAGACTGACTGATCCACTGCCACTGGATCTCCAGAGCTCTTCCCATCTTCACTCTCAGTATCTTCCTCAAGTGTTACTCCCACTTCCTTGCTGGGTCCCTAGCTTGGCACTCCAGATACTTCTCAAACGTCACCCAACTGGCCTGCTTGGTCCTTGGCTTTGCACACAAAGCTGCTCTGCAAGAGTCACCTCCGCTGGCTGGGTCCCTGGCTTGACACCCGCTGAAGTTTCCCAACTCTTCACCATCCCCGGTTGGTGAGAATACTGCTCTGGTACTTGCTTCAGCTACTAACTGTGGTCCCTAATGAGGTGGATGTTCCCTTAGTGTTGACAGCTTCCCCTCTACCTCTGACCATGACAGGTTCCCCCAGGCCAGCAGAACCGTCACTTCTGGTTGGCCTGCAAGTTGCAATCCCAACACTATGCGGCTCTCTTGCATCTGGATAGGCCCTCAGACAGCCTAGTAGCCAGATGTCCCCGGGATAGGCCCGAACTCCGGCCTAGCAGCCCGGGACAGTACAACACACGTTCCCCAGACAGCCGTCCAGGTGGCACACACACTTAATCACCTGACTCCACCCAAGTATATACCGTGTATACATTTTTTATGCTGAAAAAGCCCCCCTTGGCTTATACTCGAGTAAGGGTCTCCCGCTGTGTCATGCAGTCTTAACTGTTCAGCGGCCGTCCACTGTAACAAAGCCCCGCCTCCTCCTCATCCATCATAGACGGAACACTGAACACCGATACAATGCTGAGAAACCAAATCAGTGTTCCGTCTATCATGGACAAGGAGGAGGTGGGGCTTTGTTTAAGTGGAATGGCCGCTGAAAAGTTAAGACTGCAGTTACATGACAAAGCGGGAGACACCCGCTGTTTGTAATCAAAGGCACATGAGGCTGCAGATGGGCACATCCCCTAGACAACGAATAGTGAGGTAACGTGCAGGCCCAAATCTAAACCAGCAGCTCCTTCGGGGGTAGTGCTTCACGTGGGGGCTCGTCCGGGATTTGCCGTTACCTCTTGCAACTGGACTGAAAGTTCTTTTGGTTTCACAAGAGACTGCAATTACGAAGGCACTGGACTGTGTTCTTGAAAGAAAGGGGTTAAGTGTATGGATTACTTTGGTAACTGAGTAGGCTGCGGGCGGAGCTAGGAAAACCTGGGAGCTACGTGACAGAAAGACCAAGGGGGAGGAGTTCCCGCCTCCTGCATGAGATGCGTGTGTGTCTGGCGCCAGAGGGAAGAAGCAGCGAGATCACAGTGAGAGGATCGGAGAGCAGCCATGTCACTGTATTCGTCGACACAGTCCGGAGCCTAGGATGTTCCCTATTAAGGTTGGTATGATCGTTACACCAACAGGAACCTTGTTGATGGATACAGGTATCCAAGATACAAAAGAAAACAGTGCAGCTCAAAACCAATAGGAAAATATTCAATTGAACATGTAATTTGTGAAATAAAGTGAATATAATAATGTGGTGAAAGTCCAAAAATATCCAAGGATGAATAAAATAAAATAAAATCCGGATAATTAAATCTTCACCAGATGATGATGACAAAACCAAACTTAAAGTGATCCCTCCACTAGTAAGGATGGGTACTCTCACCTTCGCACATAGACTACTGTTTTACCAGATGGTCAAACAGGCAGATATCTCAGCTTGGAGCTTGGAAGACCAGGAAGCAGGTTTGCAATACAGATCCTCATAGGTCAGCGTTGTCAAACGGACCCGAACATGAAAAGGAATCACAAACGAAGTCCTCTCTCTGCTTGGACTCAAACAATTTATTTAAAAGTATTAAAAGTACAGGCTACTCACATTTAGCCACTGTAAAAACGGCAGTAAAGACTGCAGGGACAAACTTGATTCCAAAGGACAGCAGCGAGCGACGTGTATTCAGGCTCCTAACCCCCGTACATGTTACGTTTTACAACTTCCTCAGCGGGCCGCCCCGCCGCTTAAATGAGGCGCAGCTAATGCTAAGGTATGGGCCAGGGAACGACGCCGTCAAATTTTATGTCGTTTACGCCGTTTACTTAGTACGTGAATAGGGCTGGGCTTAGGTTACGTTCACACGTCGTAAACATTGCACGCCAACGTCACTTAGGTGTTCTATCCGATGTGATTCTGAACATGCGCACTGGGATACGTCAACGGACGGCGCATGCACCGTTCGCTCGGCCCATCATTTGCATGGGGTCACGGATCATTATACTAAAACACGCCCACTGCCTAGCTACTTTGAATTACGCGGCCTTACGCCGGCCCATTTACGATACGCCGCCGTAACTTAGGGAGCAAGTGCTTTGTGAATACAGCACTTGCCTCTCTAAGTTGTGACGGCGTAGTGTAAATAAGATACTCTACACCAGCATAAAGATACGCCCGGGTACGTGAATCCGGGCCTTAGCACATAATTCACTTTGAATACATTTGCCTCTTGTTGTTATTCACAGTTTTTTTTGCGTATTTTTATATGCACAATCATTACTGATTTGACTATTTCACATAGGGATTTCTATAATGGCAATTTATTGAAATTTTGGTTGCGCGCTTGTTTATAATTTATTATATCTATTTATATGTCAGGAAGAGGGGGAAAAACGTTATTTCCTCAAGCTGTACAGGACACACCTTCCTCTTGCCAAAAAGGGAGAGAAGAGAGTGCACATCGCTGTCCAGTGTGCACCATCATTGCTGCATATTGGTGGCCTTAGCAAGATTCAGAGTGCCAACTGGGTACAGTGCAGAAAGTGGACCAATTCATGTGTGTGACTGGATTTATCGCTAGGACTATTTCAGTGCAACAGTTGTGAGATCTTCAGATCTCACTTTTATAAACTGGCTGTTTGTGACAGAACGGTCATGTACTGTGATGAGTAGTGGAGAACATGTTCTCTGCTCCTTATCTCAGCTACATAAAGAGGTACATCCCGGAGATCAACTGTGATCCTGAGGATCATGGCTGATCTCTGTTTCATAAACGGACACCTAGGTCAGGCAGGATAGTCACTAAGAGGATTTTTGACTTAGTGAAGTTGATTCAGAAATTGGATAGATAAGACTGCCAAATCGCTGTAATTCAGACATCAATATCAGCAGAGTAGTATTTGGTTGAGATATATAAAAAAGGACATCTACATATGCGCACAGTTTATGTTCTCTAGAGCCCACACAGATACCCCTGGCACTGGCATTCAATCTAATTATTTCTTAATAAGGATTCCAATACGAATGCAAACCTCAGAGGGGATATTGGTTGCCTGTGTCTGGTGGCGTTACAAGTGGAAAGGGTCCAGAGAGCATTCCATTTACTTTTACCACATTATTTTTACCACATTTACCACATTTTCACATTATGTTATTTCTAATTTTGAAAAGGCATATAGTAAATGTGAAGGCATATTGCTAAAACTTAATAATAGATAAATTATTTAAAGAAATGAGAACTCTAAAGATACTATAATCATCAAGGATTATCAGTTTCTGTTAGCGATTACTGTATATACTCGAGTATAAGCCGACCCAAATATAAACCGAGGCATCTAATTTTTCCACAAAAAAATGGGAAAACGTATTGACTTGAATATAAGCCTAGAGTGTCCATCTGCATGCCTCACTGTGCCTCACTTTGCCTCACTGTGTCCATGTGCATGCCTCACTGTGTCCATGCCTCACTGTGTCCATGCCTCACTGTGCCCATGCCTCACCGTGCCCATGCCTTACTGTACCCATGCCTCACTGTGTCCATGACTAGACTGATGTTTAGCATGGGAGTCTATGGAAGGGGTGCCCGGGTTTGAAAAATCGGTGCTCCCCAGCCGTAGGTTGGGGCTACATGTGTGCCAAGTTCTGAGTCCAGGGGACCTACGACCGTCCAGTATCGGGTCCCCAAATTCACAGGAGAAATTACTGTTTAACATGTAAGTCTATGGAAGGGGTGCCCGGCCGTAAGTCCCCCGGACAACAAACTTTGTACACTTGTAGAGGAAGATTGGGGGTACATGTGTGCCAAGTTTGGTCGGTACCGTGTCCCCAAAGTCTGGGAGATCAGGTGCAAAAATGTGACCCGAGTGTAAGCCAAGGAGTATAGAAAAAATGTGCTGAAAAACTTGGCTTATACTCGAGTATATACGGTACTAGCCCCACCCCCCCTTCCTACCTTCTGCTTGTGCATACTGGCCAATAAAGTAGCCTTCTATAATGTTGAACCAAAAGAAAATTTAAGGAGGGGTTGGGCAGCAATTGACTCTGCATTTTAAAGACCAATAAAACATTTACAAAGATTTTATTTCAGAACACAAATGTTACTTTTTTGTGATTGGATCAACACTTCTAAACTAGCCTTTTTTTTCGGGGGGGGGGGGGGGGGGGGTCTCTCTAAATTTCCTAACTGAATTGTATGGTTTTTTTTTTTCTTTTGTTTCAATCACTTTGCAAAAAATTCTTGAAATGTTTACTTTGTCCGATATAGTACGCTAAAGGTATTTTTAAAATATTTTACAGGTGAAAACAAGGAAATATTTTCTTCTAAAGCACGTACATTAGGAAGCTTCATGTGGGAAATTCCCACATGTTAGGCCACGTACACACGATCAGTCCATCCAATGAGAACAGTCCGAAAGACCATTGTCATCGGTTAACCGATGAAGCTGACTGATGGACTGATGTGCCTACACACTATCGGTTAAAAAAAACGATTGTGTCAGAACGCGGTGACGTAAAACACAACGACGTGCTGAAAAAAACATCTACTTGATTCTGAGCATGGCTTTTTAACCGATGCTTTTGCATACTAACGATCGGTTTTGACCTATTGGTTAGGCGTCCATCGGTTAAATTTTAAAGCAAGTTCTGTTTTTTTTGTCCGAAGGATAACTGACCGATGGGGCCCCCACACGATCGGTTTGGACCGATGAAAACGGACCTTCAGTCCGTTTTCATCGGTTTGGACCGATCATGTGTACGCGGCCTTATGCCGCGTACACACGGTCGTTTTTTGCGATGAAAAAAAACGTCGTTTTTTAAAACGTCATTTAAATTGATCGTGTGTGGGCAAAACGTCGTTTTTTGTCTTAAAAAAAACGACCAAAAAAAAATTCCAACATGCTTGAATTTTTTGTGTCGTTTTTCAAAACGTCGTTTTTTGTTTCACAAAGTCACCGTGTGTAGCAAAAACGTCGTTTAAAACGACGTTTTTCAACCCGCGCATGCCCAGAAGGTAGTTATGAAGCGAGCTTCAATGGAAAAGTGTGGTGAACGTAACCTCGTTTTTTGTGAAAAAAACGATGGTGTGTATGCAACATCGTCTTTGAAAGTGACCTTTTTAAAAACGTCGTTTTTTACTTCACAAAAACCAGAATTGAGTCAGTGGTGCACATTTCCATTTAAACACATAGGGCCAGATTCAGGTACAGCGGCATATTTTTTGGCCGGCGTAGCGCATCTCATATGCGCTACGCCGACGTAAAACAGGAAGCCCAGAACAGTATTCTCAAAGCAGTCGCGCCGTACGTTGCGCCGGCGTAGTGTAAATAGGCCGGCGCAAGCCCGCCTAATTCAAAGTAGCAAGGCAGTGGGCGTGTTGTATTATAATGAACCGTGACCCCATGCAAATGATGGGCGCATGCGCCGTCCGTGGACGTATCCCAGTGTGCATGCTCAGAATCACGTTGAATAGAATGCCTAAGATACACGTCAACCACTGCCTACGACGTGAATGTCACAGCCCCATTTGCGTACGACTTACGTAAACGACGTAAAAACGACGGCTGTTCCAACGTCTATACCTTTGCATGGGATGCGCCACCTTTTTGGTGGTTTATCTTTACGCAGAAAAAACGCCTTACGTAAACGGCGTAGATTACTGCGTCGGCGTACGTACGTTCGTGAATTGGCGTATCTTGCTCATTTGCATATTTATAATGGGAACACAGAATGCGTCCAGCGTAAATATGCACCCAAGATACGATGGCGTAGGAGACTTACGTCGGTCAAATGTTGGCAAAATTCAGGCGTATCTGATTTAAAGAATCAGCGCATAGATACGACGTTGCACATTTGGACTTACGACGGTGTATCAGTAGAGTGTACAAGTGACAAGGTATTTTTTGGACAGAGGTGATCATGTTACAAATTAGGGATGAGCCAAACCCCCCCCCTCCCCAGTTCGGTTCGCAGCAAAACATGCAAACGTGAAAAATCAAAAGGCTTATATGCAAGTTATTGCCATAAATAGTGTATGGGGAGCCGGGTCCTGCCCCAGGGGACATTTTTTTTTTAAATGGGAGTTATTTCAGGAGCAGTGATTTTACTTTTTCTTAAAGTGAAAAAATAAAAATTAAATATTCCTTTAAATATCGTGTCCTTAGTCTGTCTGTAAAGTAGCAAATCTTTCCCATGTTCATGAAGCGCTCTGCTCCTGTTGAACAGGCGTTGCTTTAAATTTAGTGAAGGTCTGAGCTGTTTTTTGGCTCTGACCAGAGTGATTAAGGGCAATTTAGCCTCTATTCCAGTCATAGTTGTGCTGAGAGTATCCACCATTGCTTGCCTGGGTGTGTCAATACCACTCCAGGCCAAGGGTGGCAGCAGCAAGGTCAAGGTGTATCGAGTGTCCCCCTCGTCAGTGAATCAGTGGGAGTGGTCGCCCCGCTGTGCATGCTGGGGAGGGGTACTAAAGGGACAGACACCATTGGTGCGGGGTCCGTCCGCCTGTGCACGATTCGTGGCCTGCCTCGCCAGAGGTGCATGATCTGAATCCTAGTTCCAGGACCACGTTGGCCCGGTGCTACGGCTTCGCCTGAGGGCCCAGTTGTCTGGCTGGGGCCTGTACTACAGAGGTGATCCCGAGCTGTCCGTCCTGCGGGAGTAAGCCACTTGATCAAGAAAGCCAGGGGAGGACCTATCCTGGAGAGGGCCATACAAGAGGCTGGTACCTTGGGAGAAGGCCTGGAAACTTCATCAAAGGATGCACCATACACCGAAAGGCTTGACAGTGTCGCCTGTCGGATCTAGAATGTTTCTAAAGAAACAAAAGTTAAAGAGATCCGGGTGCTGAATCCTGTGGCAGAGGATTCCGGACCAAAACATCTCACCTACAAAGGAAGGTCTGTGGCAGAGACTGTACTTAACTTTGTGCGCCACCCCGGCTGCTAGGCCAGTGAGAGGGACCTATTCGAGTGAGCAATATCCACTCTGGCTAGAGTGGCAATGAGAACTACCTACCCTTCCACCCTTCATCCTTCTTTTCTACTAAAGTTCTGCAAAAATAAATCCAAGAAAAAGAGGTGCATTGTGTGGACAATTACATTTTTCAGACTCTCCTTTCACCCTGGACAGCGAGAACATAGAGGTAACGTGCCACCCAAAATATAACCAGCAGCTCCTGCGGGGGTAGTGCTGCTTTCATAAAAGTACCACAGCAAAATTACATTTCTAAAGGAATATTTTTTATTAAAAACTGCTTGTGGCTGTAATGTATTGTCAGATCCCAGCAATATAGATAAAAATCATTGAAATAAAATGGCGTGGGCCTCCCTACAATACATTACCAAGCCCTTTGGGTCTGGTATGAATATTAAAGCGGTGGTTCACCCTAAATATACTCTTTCCCATGTGATCCAGCATACTGGCATCAGCGCCAGTATGCTGTTTTTTTTTTAAATGCCCCACTTACTGTGTAATCCTTAATTTTGATTTATTTCCCCCGCGTTGGATGGCGCCTGTATAGCCCGTCACGGCTTCCAAAAATACCCGATTTAGGACTCGGGTATCTCCGGCACTATGCGGCACCTGCGCACAGACCTAGGAGCTGACTGCGCAGGCGCCGTATTTCTCCGAGTCCTATGGCTATGGCGCGTCACGCCCTCCGAAAAAAGCCGAAATAGGACTCGGAGAAATACGGCGCCTGCGCAGTCAGCTCCTAGGTCTGTGCGCAGGCGCCGCATAGCGCCGGAAATACTCGAGTCCTAAATCGGGTATTTTCGGAAGCCGTGACGGGCTATACAGGCGCCATCCACCGCGAGGGAAATAAATCAAAATGAAGGATTACACAGTAAGTGGGGCATTTAAAAAAAAAAAAACAGCATACTGGCGCTGACGCCATTATGCTGGATCACATGGGAAAGAGTATATTTAGGGTGAACCACCTCTTTAAGTGGAACCCCACATCAAAATCTTACAAAAATGGCTTTGGGGTCCCCCCAAAATCTATTCCAGGACCTTATTCAAGCATACAACCTGGCAGGCTGCAGGAAAAATAGGGGACCCTTGCCCAGTGGTTGTGGGGGTCTGCAGGTCTGCGGATGGGGGGCTTATTAGAATCTGGAAGCCCCCCATGTGAATGCGTATAGGGTACATTGTACCCCTACACATTCACCAAAAAATGTGTAAGAAAAAAGTAAAACTGAAACAGTTTTTGACAAGTCCTTTATTAAAAAATGAAAAAAAAAGTGTCCTTACATCTTCAATCACAGTGCGGATGGACTGAAAAAAAAACAAAAAAAACTCTGCCTCTATGGGAGGCAGACTACAGTCTTTTCACGATGACAGCTATTATATGGCTGAAGGCGGATGTGATGTCAGAGGGGGTGGTATCAGAGGAGCGGTGTCACCCGGTTCTGTCACCCAGTGGCCCCCTACTCAGCTATACAACAGCTGCCATCACGAAAAGGCTGCAGTTGGTGGGACGCCTCCCATGGAGGCAGAGTTTTTTCCTTTTTTTCCTCTGAATCGACAGACGCCTTGATTGAAGATGGATGGACAACGAAGGACAGCTCTACCCCCGAAGGAGCCGCTGGTTAGAATTGGGATCTACTTTCAGTGATCTATTCACCCCCTTTAAGTGGTTCGAACCCGCCCTTGGCACATCAAGCAAGTTGTAAATATATAGCGAATCTCACGTGTAACTATGATAATCCAGTAATACACAAATAGAACATCAAGAAATAACATGCAATATTATTGTTACATTTTTGCTCTGATTGCAGATTTCAAGAGAAGAACACACCTCACAGTAAATGCAATTGAATCAAGAGGAGTTTTACTTGTTATGCATTAATGAAAAGAACAAGCAATGAATTACTCACACAGTTACTCTATCTATCTGCCTCTGCAAAGGTCCCTTTGCGAGAGTCAGCGAAACAGCAGAGTTCCCCTAGTGAGTAACCTATTGAAGTGCGGCTGCTAACAAGCCTCGATCAGGCCTAGCCTGCTTAAAGTCCAAAAATACAACAGCGACAAAATGTGTTTGTAGGCTCGTTGGTGCACTTTTAAATATATTTGTAATCCACAGGGGTCTTTAAACTCAGTCTAAGGGGTGATTAACATAGGTGTAATTGTAGCTGGCCAGCTATAACCTGTCCTAGGTAGCTAATATAACCTACATGTATATACAGCTCAACCTGCTAAGAACCTAATGTAGAGCACATGTCTATATGTGAGAGACAAAGGCAGAGTTATTCACTGTGGTTTTATGCTTGGATGTCATATAACAGTTGTATGTTGTGTTCACAGAAGCAAAAGAAAAAATAAGCCTTTAAGAGTCATTTGTTTGTATGGCATCAGGAGGTAAGCAATAACACAGTTGAATTCATGCCAGAAAGCATAGTTAAGCTTTTGTGACTCATCAGTAGCCTTGCCCAATCACAGCTAATCTCACATTGAGCAGAGTCTTGACTTATCACAGCCTCCTTTGCATCAATTTCTGTCTGGGAGGTTCCTAATAATGCACATGTGCTGCTAGATTATTCATTCCACATGGAGATAGAGAGCAGAGCAGACATACAGAGTTTTGTTTTATGGAAGCAAAGGGCAAAATAGGTATGTGATACAGTTATATAAATGTTCCTATTGTAAATAGTGTGGTTAGAACTGTATACTGATCTAGTTGTGTGTTCACTTGTAGTTCCACCATACCATACCATACCTTCATACCTTCAAACAAACTCATATCCCCGAACCAAACCGAACCAAACAAACCTAATTCAAGAGCTAACTCATCTAACAAACCTAACTGAACTAAAGCAACCTTGCAAACAATAGAGTTATACCCTTCAGAGAAATCAGAGGATGCTTTGATTACTTACAGAGAGAGAGAGGGAGTTTACAGTGCCTTGCGAAAGTATTCGCCCCCCTTGAACTTTGCAACCTTTCGCCACATTTCAGGCTTCAAACATAAAGATATAAAACTGTAATTTTGTGTGAAGAATCAACAACAAGTGGGACACAATCATGAAGTGGAATGAAATTTATTGGATATTTCAAACTTTAACATATAAAAAACTGAAAAATTGGGCGTGCAAAATTATTCAGCCCCCTTAAGTAAATACTTTGTAGCTCCACCTTTTGCTGCGATTACAGCTGTAAGTCGCTTGGGGTATGTCTCTATCAGTTTTTCACATGGAGAGACTGACATTTTTGCCCATTCCTCCTTGCAAAACAGCTCGAGCTCAGTGAGGTTGGATGGAGAGGGTTTGTGAACAGCAGTTTTCAGTTCTTTCCACAGATTCTCGATTGGATTCAGGTCTGGACTTTGACTTGGCCATTCTAACACCTGGATATGTTTATTTGTGAACCATTCCATTTTAGATTTTGCTTCATGTTTTTGATCATTGTCTTGTTGGAAGACAAATCTCCGTCCCAGTCTCAGGTCTTTTGCAGACTCCATCAGGTTTTCTTCCAGAATGGTCCTGTATTTGGCTCCATCCATCTTCCCATCAATTTTAACCATCTTTCCTGTCCCTGCTGAAGAAGAGCAGGCCCAAACCATGATGCTGCCACCAACATGTTTGACAGTGGGGATGGCGTGTTCAGTTTGATGAGCTGTGTTACTTTTACGCCAAACATAAAGTTTTGCATTGTTGCCAAAAAGTTTGATTTTGGTTTCATCTGACCAGAGCACCTTCTTCCACATGTTTGGTGTGTCTCTCAGGTGGCTTGTGGCAAACTTTAAACAACACTTTTTATTGAAATCTTTAAGGCCTCGTACACACGATCAAATCTGTCTGCTGGAAACGGTCTGCTAGACCGTCCCAGCAGACAGATTCGCTCGTGTGTACGGCCGAGCCGACGGATTTGGCCACCCGACAGATTTCAAAGCATGCTTTGAAATCTATCGGGTGGGAATCCGTCCGCCCGACATGTCTGCTGGTTAGTACACTTACCAGCAGACATGTCGTCTCGCACCGCCGCCGAATGGATTCGGCGCATGCTCGGAAGTGTTTTACTTCCTGGTGCGGTGACGTGGCGGCGTCAACATCACCGCCACGTCACCGACACGTCAGCGCACCGTCTGCTGGCGGGGATTTTGGTTTGCTCGTGTGTACACGCGAGCAAACTAAAATCCTATCAGACAGATTTGTTCAAATCGGTCGGTCCGACCAATTTGAACAAATAGATTGCCTCGTGTGTACGAGGCCTAAGAAATGGCTTTCTTCTTGCCACTCTTCCATAAAGGCCAGATTTGTGTAGTATACGACTGATTGTTGTCCTATAGACAGAGTCTCCCACCTCAGCTGTAGATCTCTGCAGTTCATCCAGAGTGATCATGGGCCTCTTGGCTGCATCTCTGATCAGTCTTCTCCTTGTATGAGCTGAAAATTTAGAGGGACGGCCAGGTCTTCGTAGATTTGCAGTTGTCTGATACTCCTTCCATTTCAATATTATCGCTTGCACAGTGCTCCTTGGATGTTTAAAGCTTGGGAAATCTTTTTGTATCCAAATCCGGCTTTAAACTTTTCCACGACAGGATCTCGGACCTGCCTGGTGTGTTCCTTGTTCTTCATGATGCTCTCTGTGCTTTAAACGGACCTCTGAGGCCGCGTACACACGATCAAATGTATCTGCTGAAACTGGTCCGACGGACCGTTTCAGCAGACATCTCCGATCGTGTGTACGGGCTAGCATGCTTTGAAATTTGTCCGCCGGAGACATGTCCGTCGGATATGTCCGCTGGTTAGTACACTAACCAGCGGACAGAAATCTCTGCGCATGCGTCGAATGGATTTGACGCATGCGTGGAAGTATTTTACTTCCTGGAGTGGTGACGTGGCGGCGTCAACGTCACCGCGTCCTCAGCCCGAGGGTTTTTTTGTCTGATGTTGTGTACACGCCATCGGACCAAAATCCGATGAGACATGTCCGCTGGCAACGGTACGTCGGACATGTTTAAGCGGACATGTCTCATCGTGTGTACGCGGCCTGAGAATTTCACAGTGCTGGTGCATTTATACAGAGACTTGATTACTCACAGGTGGATTCTATTTATCATCATTAGTCATTTAGGTCAACATTGGGTCATTCAGAGATGCTCACTGAACTTCTGGAGAGAGTTTGCTGCACTGAAAGTAAAGGGGCTGAATAATTTTGCATGCCCGATTTTTCAGTTTTTTATTTGTTAAAAAAGTTTGAAATATCAAATAAATTTCGTTCCACTTCATGATTGTGTCCCACTTGTTGATTCTTCACAAAAAAATACAGTTTTATATCTTTATGTTTGAAGCCTGAAATGTGGCAAAAGGTCGCAAAGTTCAAGGGGGCCGAATGCTTTCGCAAGGCACTGTAAATACTGAAGAAAGAAATATATCCACCATCTTATGTTTAAATGACAAGATTGAATATTTGAACCACCATTTTGTTATACTTTATTCATCACATGTTTTTTTTTGTACATGGACTGTCTGCTGCAAAGCAGCAGTATTATATATGAAGAAAAGTGAAGTTAATAAAAAAGTTATTTTAAGCATTTGGTGTGCTCTTTAAACCTACTGCTTCCATAGAACGGCGCTAGAGGAATTTTCAGAGTAATAGACAGTCTTGTTGGACTGAAAAGTCAGAGATATCACAATTCTTCTAATGAGGCACTTCATAGTGCTGCGCCTGCCACAGTAATGTACCGATCATCCAGTCAGCATCAGTCAATATGGCCAGCGTGACTTTCAGTTATTCCTTAGCGGACCAGCAAACAGTGTGTCCTTACTAAGATGTGAGGCACTGTAGATAACAAAGTTATTGGGTTTGGAAACTTGGGCAAGTGTCCTCTCACCCGAACAGGCCCAGTCCGCCTGAGCTTTTTGCAGTGATGAACCGCTCGGCAGCCACGACACGATGCTAGGCCTCTGATGTCCTGCTTTCCACAGCTCCGGTCAGCAGTCGATCCGTCTGTCCGGTCTCCTGGAACATGAGCTGGGCACACTTGAACTTGCTTCCCTCCGGGTGGTTGGTCTTCCGGTGGATACAGGCCCAGGCTTCGGGCCTAAATGCTTGTCTGTAGGGTGCTTGTCTGTAGGAAGAAGTGCAGGTCCAGAGAGAGCAAATTCAACCCCGCCCTGCCTTTAAGTAACCTCCCCCATAAGGCTGTGCGGGGGTGTCATGTGCTCAGAAAAGGCGAGGCATTGTGGGAAGTATAGCCTATCTCTACCAATTGTCAATGGAGTCCATGTCTCCTGATTCCTCTGCTCCCATAATGCACTGCTTCAACAATTATAAACTTATGTACAGTACAACTCGAACAACGGTATTCAATTCTGCATCGCTATTAGTAATAGTCCATGATGGCAGAACCCCACTACAGTTAAAAAGGAATTGTCCAATACTGTCTCCTGACCTAAAAGGCATGGTACAGATTTTGGGGGGACCCAACGCCATTTTTTTTATTTTGGCGCAGGGTTCCCGTTCTTATGTATATTGCATATATATTTTTAATTACATTTTTTCCTTTAGAAATGTCATTTTGCTGCTCTCATTCCTTACACTAAGTATGGCCACTATGTAGGCAGCCTTACACAGTGTGGTGCGTGGACTTAACACCCTAACTTACATTTGACTCGAACATCGGGCTCATCCCTATTAGCAATGTATGTTTATATGTAAGCAGTAAAGGACAGACAGAAGTGGAAAAACCAAGCAGAGAAGCAGGTACAGAGAGTCCTGATGATATTACTTCTTTATTTATTTATTTCTGATCTGCCAATAAGATGCATTTTTTTCTGTTCCTTTATTCATTTCCAAGTTCTGCTAATAAAAGCAGAACCAAACGTTCTCAATCAACATGAACTATTGTTAATTCCTTTTGCTGCTAGCATTAGTAAATAGATATGAAGGTATATTATATTTAATAGTTTTTTAAACTTTTTTATTTTATTTATTTAGTTTCTTCCTGGTTTCTTGCTTAGACCAAAATTATGTCATTGGCCTGGCTGGCTGTTACATGTGAGTGGACGTGTACATATTCGTAAGCTCCTGCATGAAATCCTGCTAAATTCTGTCACAACGCACACTGCTGATGCCAGACAAGGAGCCCTTGATCCCTGCACTCTCACAGAGCATTCCCCTGCCTGAATTACCAGGCTCCTTCCTGCTATTTAACATGACCAAAGAGGGAGTGGGTATTGCTGAGCGCAGCTCCCAAGATGTTGGCTACAGCATGCAGACTCCTCCTCCTGGGTCAGGGATAGAGCTGGGAAGGCAGCCGCAGTGCACCTGAAGCCCTTTGCCCAAGCCTCTTAAGACCCCCAGAGTGCTCAGACTACACTTAGTATGTACACAACATATCTGTGGCCAAACTTGCAGCATTGTCAGGTGGAGGAGGAGAATGCCCGGCCACTAGGATTGGTGAAACTGTTTTATACCATTATTTATACCACGTACCCTGAATGTCTAAGTTGGCAGTGTGTTCTTCAAGGGCAGACATTTCTTGTTTGCTTCTCTCAAGGACTTTTTTTTTTGGAATACCTCTTATTTCGCCAATTCATCTCTACTTAAACACTCCAGTAAGATGAATCCACATCTTTTCGAGGGGCTATGAGCTAACACTGACTGCCTGGAACTCATTCCCTACTATTTTATACTGTGGGGAGCCTGTTTTCCATTTGTCCTGGGCTCTTTTGTGCCAATCGGAGGCTTCATGTGCATTCGGCCCATATGCGGTTTGTTCTTTTGTGCCTAAACAGTTTTATAGTTCTCTCTTTCTCTTTTTTTGTTTACATACAGCTCTCCTCGTTCTTCAGCTCCGGGGACCAATCGCGGGACTCCAGCGGCGATCGGGTCCGCGGGTCCCGCAGCAGCGGTCACGGAGCTTCGGACCGGGTCGCGTGCACACGCCAGCGGTGTGTGCGCAACCCCACGGCTGGGCTTAAAGGGCAACGTACATGTACGTGGATGTGCCCAGCCGTGCCATTCTGCTGATGTATATCGGCGGGAAGGGTCCTTAAGTGGTTAAGTGGCTCTGGGGGTAGCGCTACATCAAAAATAAGTCTACTACTCTTCTAGCACACTAGAAGGTGCTACACATTTATGTGTTCAAAAACGTGAGGCACTAGTCCAGTGATGGCGAACCTTGGCACCCCAGATGTTTTGGAACTGCATTTCCCATGATGCTCCACTACACTGCAGAGTGCATGAGCATCGTGGGAAATGTAGTTCCAAAACATCTGGGGTAATGGCAAACAAAAACAATTCTCCTGCGCTCCGGTATTTTTTACTATGGGGTCGTAAAATCCGATTAAAAGATATCTTCAGAAGTCTTGCAGCCCTCCTCAGAATCGTGGGAATTCATATAACTAAGAAAAAGAAAAGAGAATGGAGGGCGCACCGACCTAGTGTGATACCCCTTAACAAGGTTTTTATTAAAATATTAAAATCAATGGTTATACTCACAAAGATTGACTGACAATGTACCACAATAAGAGGACACTAGTATCCATAGAACACCCCTCTCCAACCTGCCATGCCTGCGCTTAGGTGTACATGTGTAGTAACACTATACTATATATGACTGTTCTGACCCTACGGTACACGGTGTCCCATACATATGGGGAGTTATGCCATATTGGTGAACCTTGGCACCCCAGATGTTTTTAAGTAAAAGAAAAAAGAATGGAGGACGCACAACCTAGTGTGATACCGTATAACAAGGTTTTTATTAAAATATTAAAATCAATGGTTATACTCACAAAGATGAGTTTAAAATCAAGCCTTGAAAGTCGGCACAGCAAATGTCCATCAACACCAGCAGAACACAATAATTGCTTTAGTCAAATGGTATCTAACCGATGTTAAGGCTGACGCGTTTTGGGGACGTACCCCTTTCTTCAGAGCCTCGGTGGTCTGTAGTACTTCCTCACCGTGAAACTTGCGAATATATATACACCCACACATAAAAATGGGCATGTGCTGGAAGGTCAGGGTCGTGGGCCACCCCACCTACAGGGAGGACTCCCACCAGACACGCCCCTATCCCCTTTGTGAACTCCCACACCTTGCGCGGTCACTCATAACCTCTACAATGTGACCAGGGGTCCTCTCGTAGGGGATCGGCTCAAAGAAAACACGGAGGTAGGTGATCTGAGAGACTGGAACGAACCATCGGCGATCTAGTGACCGGCACACTGACAGGTACACTTCCACTGTCAACCAGTGGCCCAGCTGTGATTTACTGGGAGGATTTACTCACCCAATTAGAAACTACAAAGTACTAGGCCTGTGGCAGAGGCATCCTTAGAGCCAGGTCCGTGGCAGGGGCCTGTTACCTCCCAGCAATCTAAAGTGACACTTCGGCTGCCAGGTGTGGCAGAAGTCTGTCCGGGGGCACTTCACCCACTCTGGCTAGAGTGGCGACGAATAGTGACTATTTCTACTGAAAGCAGGCTTGCTTTCATGTTTATCCAAGCCTGATACCGTAAGGTTCATTTACTTCATCAACCTGTCCTGTCTACCTCCTGTTGATGTTGGTCGTGTTTGACCGAGAAATAAAGCATTTAGAAAACGTCAATCTTTGGCTTGGACATTCTATTACTGCTCTCACAGTTGCTGCGTTCAATTTCCCTAGACATCGTCAAAGGTAACTTAACTTATGCCGACCCCACATCTAACCAGCGGCTCCTGAGGGAGTATTGCTACACTTATTATTCATAGTCTGGGTACAGGTGTGCTTAATGTTGCAGATAAAACCATCTTTTATAGCAGATTCAGCAAGAACATTAAATTACTGTATTTATTGGCGTATAACACTCACTTTTTCACCCTGCAAATCGTTTGCAAATAGCGTGTGCGTGTTATACGCCAATACTGACTTTTAGGTTGCCTCGGCGAGAACGGGGAGGGGCGGGACGAGCGCCGTCAGATTATATACAGCAAGAATCTCCTGTTTACGCAGCGGCCTCTGTAATAGGAAGTCGCGTCTCCTGGGCCGGCATTGGACCAATGTTCTGTCTATCATAGAAGCCGGTCCAGGACCACTGACCCTTATTTTTAGGGTTGTCCCGATACCACTTTTTTAGGACCGAGTACAAGTACCGATACTTTTTTTCAAGTAGTTGCCGATACCGAATACCGATACTTTTTTTAAATGTGTCCCCAAATGCAGCCATGTCCCCCACATATGCAGCCATGTCCCTCTAGCCATGTCCCCCACATATGCAGCCATGTCCCCCCAGCCATGTCCCCCACATATGCAGCCATGTCCCTCCAGCCATGTCCCTCACATATGCAGCCATGTCTCTCACATATGCAGCCATGTCCCTCACATATGCAGCCATGTCCCTCCAGCCATGTCCCTCACATATGCAGCCATGTCCCTCTAGCCATGTCCCTCACATATGCAGCCATGTCCCTCTAGCCATGTCCCTCACATATGCAGCCATGTCCCTCTAGCCATGTCCCTCACATATGCAGCCATGTCCCTCTAGCCATGTCCCTCACATATGCAGCCATGTCCCTCTAGCCATGTCCCTCACATATGCAGCCATGTCCCTCTAGCCATGTCCCTCACATATGCAGCCATGTCCCTCTAGCCATTTCCCCCATACCTTTGCCGCCGAAAGCCGCCGCCGCATGGAGAAAATCACAGCATTCATTTGAATAGCTGTTTTGCCCGCGCAAATAGACACTCCCCCTTGCTCGGGATTAGACAGATCATGATCACCCATCCAATCCCGAGCAAGGGGGAATGTCTATACGCAGCGGAAAAACTACAGCTATTCAAATGAAAGCTGTGATATTCCTGCACGCCGTTTAACCCATGCGGCGGCTTTCGATGCGGTGGCGCGATGCAGCGGCGGGGGGGGGGGAAGTATTCGATTTAGGTATCGGGGGTATTTGCGGGAGTACAAGTACTCCCGCAAATACTCGGTATCGGTCCCGATACCGATACTGGTATCGGTATCGGGACAACCCTACTTATTTTGCTTCAAAGTTCTTTATTCAAAATGTTATGTTTTTCCTAAAACTACCCTCTTAAAATGAAGGTGCCTGTTATAGGCCGATAAATACGGTATTTTTTTTTTTTAGGTTTAATTACCCAATATATAGAAATATAGCAGTATACAACATCAGGCTATTTCTGTAAACTCTTCTGCCAGAAAGAAACAGGTTTGTTATGCTCTGTGCTATGACGTGTGGCATGCATGACTCTGTAATACCCATACTTGATTGTTTATTGTTACATTGCGACTCTGGAACTGGTTTTCCCAGTTTGTACACCACTGCTGGGAACTGTACATAGTTCTTAAACTTGTCTGTATACCTGACACAGCTTTTACCTTGTTGCATGAAACTTTCATAGTTTGTAGCAGGGCTCAACAAATCCCAGGAGCCAGGTTGTCATGGTGACAAAGAATTGCATAATGGTGCCTGGGCTGCAGCACAAATGCTTCCACACACCCTGTGCAAATCCCCCCGCTATGTATGCTGGGCTCCACTTGCCCCTCTGTGGGCCCAGGATGGCATAGCATGGGCCACTGGGAAGAGGAGAGGGAAGAGAGTGGACACACATCCGCTCTCCTCCTGTGTCAAGCCCTGGTTTATAGAAAGAAATGCCTGGAGCAAAGGGAGGAATGGAATAAGTGTAGGGCATACAGGGTGAAAAGGGGAACTGGGCTGTTAAGGGGTTAAGAATTTTAAAATTAATATGGTCAGTTTAGGTTGTACCTGATTGGTTTAGAAGAGGGTGTGACGGGGAGGGTCCAGGAGTTATAGAGTCCAGAAGGGATGGTCCAGGCACAGATAGGAATTGAGGGTGAATTATCCCTCCCACCCACCCTGCTGTAGGGGTTTTTCCACAGGGGGATGTTAAGTGTTGGGGCGGTTGGGGTCCTTGACGAAGGTCTCTTTACGGTTATTGGGAAAACAGTGGGGATCCATCTGAGGTATGGAGTCCTCTAGTGTGTTCGGTAAAATACAGGGGGCCAGATTCTCAGAGGCGTTACGACGGAGTATCTCAGATACCCCGTCGTATCGCCTTTTTTTTGGCCTCGTATCTATGTGCGTGATGCTTAGCATCACTTTGGCATAGATACGCTGCAACATCTGACAAGTGTAAAAGCATTACACTTGCGGATCGTAGGTGTAATGACAACTCCGGCCACTAGGTGGCCTTTACGTTGTTTTATCATTTGCATATGCAAATGAGGCTAGTACGGCGATTCCCGATCGCTTTTACGCCGCCCCGTCGTCGCGTACGTCGTTTACGAACTCAGCTTCTATGTGGAGTAACCTTACGAAGTTCAGTCGGATGCCGTCGGGTGCCGTCGGATGCCATGTTAAGTATGGCGTCGGGTCAGCGTCGGCTTTTTCCATCGCTTACGTCGTTTTACTATCTCGTTCGCGAATAGGGACTTGCGTAGTGACGCTCACGTCGCTTTGACGTCGGTTTCAACGACGCTTCCCGACGTGAGCTGGAGCATGCGCACTGGGCTTTTTCCCTGGCCAGCGCATGCACAGTTCGTTCGACGCGGGGGCGCGCTTAATTTAAATACAAGCCGCCCCATTTGAATTGCGGGGGCTTACGCTGGGCGATTTACTCTATGCCTCCGCAAACTACGGAGCAAGTGCTTAGTGAATAAAGCACTTGCTCTAGTACGTTGCGGTGGCGTAGTGTAAATGCCTAACGCTACGCCGCCGGGGATTCTTAGAGAATCTGGCCCAGATAGTTTAAGACCGGGGTGTCTGAGGTCAGCTGGTTTAGGCTCCGAAACCGGTGTTTGCGGTTGGGGTCGCAGATCAGCTATCTGGTGCCTCAGACACAATATAGAAAATTGGGCAAGGGACCTCAAAATCTTGAGATGATAGGTTAGGATGTTTATGTTACGTTTATATGTATGTATATAAATTGTATGTTTTAATAAAGGCCGTTTTTTGTGGCCGTTTTTTGTGGCCGTTTTTTGCGGCCATTTTAACTCCACGTATGTTTCTGGTGTTTTCTTTTAAGGTAGTGGGGCGGGCCAAAGAGGGGGTTGGCACAGGTAAAAGGTTTGCAGGTGAGCTCTTATCTACCCTAGTCATGATCTTTTGTAGTCTTGGTAGTTAACCACTTCCCCACCGAGCCATTGTAAAATGACGTCTGTGGGGACCCTTCGTCCGTCAGACTAGATGTCATATGATGTCCTTGCATTTTTAGGCCACTAGGGGGCGCGTGCGTGCCGCCGACGGCGCACGCGCACCCCCGCCGCATTCCTCGGGACCCGCAATCTCCCGCAATCATGGCAGGAGCATGGATCTGTGTGTTTACCTGTCAGTGGTGAGGAGACTGATGTGTGTTCCCAGTACAGAGGAACACACATCGATCTCCTCCCCTTGTGAGTCCCCCTCCCCCTAACAGTTAGAACACACTTTAGGTAACATATTTAACCCCTTCAGCGCCCCCTAGTGATAACCCCTTCCCTGCCAGTCACATTTACACAGTAATCAGTGCAGTTTTATAGCACAAATCGCAGTGTAAATGTGAATGGCCCCAAAAATGTGTCAAAAGTGTCCGATGTGTGCGCTGCAATGTCACGGTCACAATAAAAAAAAACGCAGATCGCCGCCATTACTAAAATGCCATAATTCTATTTCCTACTTTGTTGACGCTAGAACTTTTGCGCAAACCGATCAAATACGCTTATTGCGATTTTTTACCAAAAATATGTAGAAGAATATGTATTGGTCTAAACTGAGGAAAAAAAAGTAAATAAAAATTATGATATTTATTAAATCAAAAAGTAAAAAATATTGTGTTTTTTTTTTTTAAATGTACGCTTCTTTTGTTTATAGCGCAAAAAATAAAAACCGCAGAGGTGATCAAATACCACAAAAAGAAAGCTCTATTTGTGAGAAAAAAGGATGTAAATTTTGTTTGGGAGCCACGTCGCACGACTGCGCAATTGTCATTCAAAGTGCGATAGCGCTGAAAACTAGAAATTGTTCTGGGCAGGAAGGGGGTGAAATGCCCTGTATTGAAGTGGTTAAAGTGGATGTAAACCCACTCTCATCATTACTTCCATGGTGCTGATCTATAAGGATATACATGCCTCCTACATGTATGCTTACCTGCCAAATATCTCCCCTTTAGCTGTTTGGAGCCCTGCAATACCTCATATTAGGGATGAGCTTCATGTTCTAGTCAAACCCATGTTCGATTCGAACATTGGCTGTTCACTTGTTCGTCGAAATTCGAAAAAAACGGGTCGTTCTTGCCAAATTCGAGTGACATGTCACGGCCCATAATTCACTGCGGCATGATTGGCCAAGCATGCACTATGACCCGCATGCTTGGCCAATCACAGTGCGCAAAAAACGGAGAGCCATAATTGGCCAAAGCCAGGGTGGCTTTGGCCAATTATGGCTCAGGGCTTTAGCACACGCCCCACACTATAAAAGGCTGCCTGCAAGGCGGCCGCGTGTAGTGTGTTTGTTTGTTTGTTTGTTTTTTATTTCTTAATTACTCGCTTTACAACAAATTTAATGGTTTCGTTGCGAGGCCATCAGAAACAAAATCAACATAGTTCAGACATATAGGTACACAAAAAACATAGAAAATGTAAAACATGATTAAAAGGAGGAAAAAAATTTGTCACATTGAGTCCATTAATATACATTTAGGTTAATTAACTTTTCATTCATCTAGGGCATCCATATCTAAAATAGTTCATTTTTAGAGTTAGATTACAAAATTCACATACCAAATATCACTGACTACATTTTTCTATATACAGTACTCAATCAAACTACATAATCTAATCAGATCCAGGGTTGCGTAGGTGACCTTTCATCATTTTTTTGAATTGGTTAAAAGTTTTTGCCCTTCTAATATCAATCGGCAGAGCATTCCATTGCACCGCCGCTTGGTATGAGAATGAGCGACCACCAATTCGGATATTTTTTATTTTTGGGATGTTTACGCGATAATATCCATCTTCGCGTAACTGTCGCGTTGGAACATGTTTGACAACCTTATCCATTATATATTTTGGCGTCATAGCATTAAATGTTTTATACATTAAACATGATATTTTTAATTTAATGCGTTTATCGACAGTTAACCACCCCAGACTGTTTAATTGTTCTGATGTTGGATCTCTTTTTCTCAGTCCAGTTGCAATACGAACTGCAAAATTTTGTAATTTTTGTAGTTTTTGTATATATGTTCCCGGGATGCCCACTAGAAGTGCATTACCATAGTCTAAATGAGGAAAGACCAGGGCAGCAACAACTTTAGGGCGATCCATAGGAGCTAAATACACAAGGATCCTACGTAGTACTTTTAATTTGTACATAACAGTCTTGGTGACTTGATTAATGTGTGGCAAAAATAGCAGATCCTCATCTATATAAAATCCCAGATTTTTAACCACTTTACTGCAGCCTGGACCATTACCATCCATGTCTTGCCATGGCAGTGTCCAATTTTGAGGTATCTCGCTTACGGAACTCCTGACCACGAGTACCTCAGTTTTTAATTTGTTTAACGCCAGATAGTTTTCTCCCATCCAACGTTCCACTCCTTTTAGGCAATCAGTAAGTTTTTTTTTGTGTTGCGGCGTTGTTAACCAATTCCTTACTGGGCACATAAACCCCTTCCTGACCAGGTGAAATTTCAGCTTGTGGCACTGCATCACTTTAACTGACAATTGCATGGTCGTGCGACGTGGCTCCCAAACAAAATTGGCGTCCTTTTTTCCCCACAAATAGAGCTTTCTTTTGGTGGTATTTGATCGCCTCTGCGGTTTTTATTTTTTGCGCTATAAACAAAAATTAGAGTGACAATTTTGAAAAAAAAAAAATATTTTTTACTTGTTGCTGTAATAAATAGCCCAATTTTTTAAAAAAAACATTTTTTTTCTCAGTCTAGGCGATACGTATTCTTCTAAATATTTTTGGTAAAAAAAATAAAAAAAACGCAATAAGCGTCTGGTTTGCGCAAAAGTTATTGCGCTTACAAAATAGGGGACAGAATTATTATTATTTTTTATTATTTTTATTTTACTACTAATGGCGACGATCAGCATTTTTTTCGTGACTGCGACATTATGGCGGAGACATCGGACACTTTTGACACATTTTTGGCGCCATTCACATTTATACAGCGATCAGTGCTATAAATATGCACTCATTACTGTATAAATGTGACCGGCATTGAAGGAGTTAACACTAGGGGGTGAGGAAGGGGTTAATGTGTATCCTAAATTGTGTTCTAACTGTGGGGGGAGGGGGGGTGACTGGGGGAGGTGACCGATGCTGTGTCCCTATGTACAAGAGACACAGATCGCTCTCCTCCTCTCCCCTGACATGACATGGATCTCTGTGTTTACACAGAGATCCATGTCTTGTCCCTGCAGCTGCCGATCCCGAGTGCCTGGCGGACATCACGGCCGCCAGGCACGCGCATCGGCATGTCAGCGATGCGGCGGGCACGCACGCGCCGCCGACGGCGGCGCTCGCGCGCCCCCCAGTGGCCTCTCTAAGAACAGGCCGTAAAAACACGGCCTGTTAGAGATTCAGGACGTCCCTACGGCCGTACAAAGTTGTACGGCCGTAGGGAAGTGGTTAATGAGAGCAGTCCTATAGAGAGAGATAGAGAGACAGTGGGGCAGATTCACGTAGATCGGCGCATTATCATTCCGGCGTAGCGCACCACTTTTCCGTTAGACTTGCGCAATCTAGCCGCGTAATCCGGCGATTCACGTAGCTTTTACGCAAGAGCTTGCGCAAACGTAAGGTTTTTTCCGGAGGCGTAAGGAGGAGTAATACAAATTGGGAGGGACGTGGGCGTGTTACATTGAAATGAGCCGTGACCCCATGCAAATGAAGGGCCGGCCGACTCGCGCATGCGCGCGTGAAGGAAACCATGTCAGCTCCGTTGTGCGCATGCTCACAACTCGGGAGCGGCGCAATCAGTGAAATTGGAAATGGACTAGGGCAACTTTATGAACTACGCAGACAGCATAAATAGACACACACAAATGCACTTCCTTTGCAAAAATACATCCCTTTGTATCCCTCCCTATACAGCAAGGTGCTTTTGTTTGTTTGTGTCTTTGAGATATTTGGGGACTGTTTTGCAGAGTGATTTTTGTCTTTTATGTGTTTTCTTTGTTGTTATTTTGTTTAAATTATATTTTTGCTGGGCATTTTTTATTTACATTATATTTTTGCTGGGCATTTTTTTTTTTTTCCTCGTCATTTATTTAATTTTTTTGGTTCTGTTTGTGTATGATTTTGGAATGTGGGGGTGATATTCCTGCGGGAAAAGGGGTGTCACCCTCATTTGTGGTGGAGAAGTGATCCCCAGGTCTGTGTGAATGGTGTATGAATGTACAGTGACATAATTGGAGCCGTGGCGTGGCGTTGCAGCTCACAAGTCCTGCATGGTGGACTGGTGCCAATCCAATGTGATGAGGATGTGGGGTGTGTGTGCTAGGGACCACAGTGGTGTGCATGCATGCATTCTCATTGTGCCATGATTAATGTGTGTGTTTAACGTGCAAAGATGCATAATGTGAGCTGGCATGAGATGGGGTCATGAGATGGGGTACCAGTGCATATGCAGAGTCACCTTGAAGGGAAAAGACAGGAGGATGTTAGTCATGCATGTGCCACTTGTGAGGTGTGCATCACGGGAGGGGATAGTCATGCCTGACTCCCATGTCACTCACCAACCAGCCAGCTGTCCCCATACATGTTCTGTTCGAAATCTGTGGGGATGGGGCTCTGATTGTATATGTAGCTGTCATGGGTGTCATGGGTGGTGCCATGTGTTGGGCTGCTGATGTCCTCCTGCAGGGTTGTGGTAATTCCATCTGAAGATGCGAGACACCTCAGAATCACTCATGCCAAAGATGTCTATGCGTGTGTGATATATCAAGTGAAGAGTGAGGGGCTTGTATCAGATAAGAATATTGTATTAGATTAATTTAAATTGTAAATTTTATGTAAGCAAATAAAAAAAAATAAAAAAAAATCTCCCGTGCCCTCCTTAGTGCCATCCTCCGTGCCCTCATCCTTCTTTGTTCATCTAAAGTCAGTAGTATAGCTATGCGCGACGATGCCCCTGGCATGTTGGCATACAGATTGTTGGGCAACACGTGTGACTGCTGAACTCCTCACTAACAGTGTTGCTTTATCTGACAATTAGACTTTTTTTCAAAATTTAGACCAGCTTTTAGGTCCTCTAACTTTAGACAGAACATTTTGCAGTTGCGCACATCGCGTAGCCTGCGCAGCAACTGCGTTTTTTTGTGAATCCCCGTAACTCCCTCATTAGCATATTTGACTAGCAAATCAATGGTGTGTCTAGCGCAGTTTTGCGCGAAGGGAAGCGAATGTCTAATTCAATTACGCCGGACCAAAAAACGTAGATTTCTGGCGTATATTGTTTTGTGAATCGCGTCCAACTATACGCACGCGCACATTTAGACTTACGCACGCGCAACAGCAGTTGCGCAGGCGTAATCGCTCTGTGAATCTGGCCCAGTGTCTTTATTACTAGATAGATAGATAGATAGAGCAGGCAGGCTAGTCAGTTCAGTTAAATTTACAGGGCCAGATTCTCGTAGATGCCGGCGTAGCGTAGCGTAAGCTATTTACACTACGCCGCCGCAACTTACAGGAGCAAGTGCCGTATTCTCCAAGCAATTGCTCCGTAATTTGCGGTGGCGTAGTGTAAATGGCCCGGCGTAAGACCACGTAATTCAAAGGGGGCGGCTTGTATTTAAATTAAGCACGCCCCCGTGCCGAACGAACTGCGCATGCGCCGGCCTTAAACGTAGGCCACTGCGCATGCTCCATAGTACGCCAAAAATACATTGATTACGACGGCAACGTAATTAACGTACAGGTCTATACGCGAAGGAGTTACGTAAACGACGGAAAAACGCGACGCTGTCCCGAGTCCATACTTAACATGGCATACAGCGGACTGACGTAAGGTTACCCCTCATATAGCAAGGTTAACCTTACGCATACGGAAACAACGTAAACTACGGCAAAGCGGTGCAAAAACATTCAGGAATCGGCGTATCAGGCTCATTTGCATATTCAACGCTGAAATCGACGGGAACGCCACCTAGCGGCCAGCGTAGAATTACATCTAAGATCCGACAGTGTAAGTGACTTAAGCCAGTCGGATTTACGCCGTATCAATGCGTAAATGATTCTAGGAATCAGACGCATAGATACCCGGGGACAAAAACAGAGATACACTGTTGTATCTCTTATGAGAATCTGGCCCACAGTGTGTAGAGGATATATATACATCCCAGGAGTTGTACATATATTTATACACTGAATAGTTTAGCTAGATCAGCTATTCCTATTTGTCAGGCAGTTGATTGTGCTAGCTGCAGTCTTCTAACGTGTTGTATTGCCCGTGTGCTGTATAGTTTGCACTGGAACCTACTTGTAGTTCAGTGCACTTGTGCTGTATAGTTTTCACTTGAACCTACTTGTAGTTCAGTGCACTTGTGCTGTTTGCACCTAAACGTACAAGTACAGCTGCTCAGGGACACACGTAGGAACCAGTGGCAGCCATAATTTTGACAGTTCCTGGATGCGCTTCTTTGCCCTGGAGCATATTCCTCCAGGGGACAGAGGGGGAAACTATGATAAACAGCTTCTTCAAAAAGAAGCCAAGTGGATTTATCAGTTATCTGCCCTCAAATCTCCAGGGCTAAACGATGAGTTCAGCTTCAAACCCTTTCTTTGATCATTCTCTTCCACCATGTATTTCTCCATTTCTGTATCTTCATTTATTTTTCTTTAATTTTACGTTTACTGTTCTAGGATGTGTGTATATGCATATATTTACCCCTATGTCAATGGTGGTTGAATACACATTTAGTTCCAAATATGATAAACGAGGATGCAATATTGGGGGCTCCCCTTTAACAGCCAGGCCATTCAATCCATATGCTAAGGTATCCTGTATATGTTATGCAGGGTGTATTTAAACATGTCTCTCCTTAAATGGTCAGATCTATATAAAGACGACGTTTGCATTAATTTGTTGCCATATAATCTTAAGATGGCTGCCACTGGTTCCTACGGTGGAATGCTGTCCCTGGTCCTTTTTTCATGGTTGTGCAACTATATGGGCACTAGGGGTGGCGCACTTTGGGTTGTTCAATGGGTCACTCGTGTCTTCCCCAGTGATCTCTTTCAATGCCTCCCGGACCTAGCCCATTCAATTTTCCAGCCTTTTAATGTAGCCAGGCTCTCCTGGCCACTGTCCTCAGTTTTTCTGAGACGTTTTTCCTCTTTTAAGATGGCGCCCGCAGCATCAGCGTCAGTAATGACGCCGCGAACGCGTTAGTGCACAAGCACGGCTTTGTCCAGAGACGTCTTAGTGAGGCCCTACCCTATGCCCACCCTCGGCGGTGACGTCTGTTCCTTTCTCCTATAGAATCTTTTGTATATTTTGGTTTTGTTTCCATTTATTGTTGCCAGTATGCCTTCTAATAATTATCCACCTACTTTCTATTTGTTGTAGCTATTAAAGTGGATATATCTACCTGTTCATTGCAGACAGGTTAACTCCATGTTATGGAACATGAGCTTATTAGTGATCCCTATGAATTTATTTAATTGAGGTAACTTCGATTCATTATATATTTACATTCATGCTGTTGTAGCATCCCATTTATTCATTGGTATGTCAGTTTCATACTGCTGCCAAAAATGTTATTGATTCCTCTATTCAGTTTGTATTTCGCTTTCTTCTACTGTAGTTGCCAATCGTGATATTGCTGGAATCAGTGTTTATGGCTCTACTTTGGGCGAGCGGTGGCTTTATCTGAATTCGTCATCAAATCTTGTTTTTAATGTTCATATATGAATATATGGGCCAGGCTGTTAGGTGAGTTGACCCAATACCGATCAATAGGTGTTTTTACATCTATGTTTGTATGTGCATCCAATATCATTATCATTAAATTTTGTATCTATTGATGTAACTGTATTTCTTTGGAAATCCAAAAAAAATCTTTAATGAATATGTTATGAATAAGTATCGTATGCTTGATTCAACATCTTTCTTTTTTAATTTTCAGTATTTCCTATATATGCTCCTGATGAAGCTCCAATCGAGTGAAACATGTTGGGCATCATCTGTATAGGTTTATGGTGGCTCACATTTAAGTCGTGGTAGGTCCCTTTGGACCATCAAGTTGACTGTGTTGAGACTCTTTTAAATTATTGTGTATATGTTAAACCAATACAATCTTTTATATACCTACTCTTTGATTTATCATTATCAAATTGGACACCTTTAAAGTCCCGGGGTTAGTTACCCACCAATTCCCATATTCAATTCTGTTTACAAGGGATGTGGTGTCAATATTTGACCCTCTGTGCCTCACCAATTCTGTAATAACACAGTAGAATTCATACCAGAAAGTATAGAGTTAAGCCTTTGTGACTCATCAGAAGCCTTGGCCAATCACAGCAAATCTCACATTGAGCAGGAGTCTTGGCCAGTCACAGCCAGCTTTGCATCCATTCTGTCTGGAAAGTTCCCCAGCACATGGGCTACAAAATTATTCCACCACAGACAGAGAGCAGAGCAGACACACAAACCAGAGTCCAGTTTTTGAAAGCAAAGGGGCCAAATAGGTATGTCATACAGTTATATATATGTTCCTATTGTAAATAATGTGATTAGAACTGTATACTGAACTGGTTGTGTGTTCACTTGTAGTTACAACCGAACTAATTCACAAACCTAATTCAAGAGCTAACTCATCTAATTCACCTAATTCACAAACTAAATTAACATTACCAAACCCTGCAAACCACAGAGTTCTACCTTTCAGAGAAATTAGAGAATGCTTTAAAAACTTACAGAGAGAGAGAGTAAATACTGAAGAAAAAAATATATCCACCATCTTATGTTAAATGACAAGAATGAATATTTGAACCACCATTTTGTTATACTTCATTTAACATGTGTTTTTGTACAATTGAATGGGCTAGGTCCGGGAGGCATTGAAAGCAGCAGTATTTTATATGAAGAAAAGTGAAGTTAATAAAGAAGTTATTTTAAGCATTTGGTGTGCTCTTTAAACCTACTGCTTCCATAGAACAGCGCTAGAGAAATTTCAGAGTAATATACAGTCTTGTTGGACTGAAAAGTCAGAGATATCACATTTCTTCTAATGCCACAGCGCACGAGGCACTTCATAGTGCTGCGCCTGCCACAGTACCCTTCCAGTGTTGAAGGTTTGTGGCCTGGTATGATTCAGGAAGGCGGGGAGGGGAAGCACATCATCCTTATCTGCAGTTTCAGGTCATTTGCATAGGCAGGGGATTTCATCTATATAAATATTACAAGTACAGATATTATAGTTTAAACATTTGGTTGGCCCCCATGTTCCTCCATATGCAGCATAGTTCACCTTTGTCCATTTTCCTGCAGCAAAGTGCATGCATTTGGTTGCATGGAAATGCATTTTAAATAAACTTCCCTTAACTAAGTGCTGCAGCTTAAATCAACACCAGGGACATAACTTACCTCTAATGGGGTATGGGCAAATGAATGACAGGTTCCGCCTCCTCCAATCACAGAACACTTTGCATTCCGGGAAAGAATTTTACAAGTTATATAAATGGAAGAGGCGGACGAGCTTGGCAATTCTTTCACACTCACAGTGGCTGATGTTAACCCGAGCAGCATTGAAAAATAAGCAGCAGTGGAGAAATTTCTATCCTATGTAGCAGCCAGCCAGACACACTTTATTAGAGGTAGGTTATGTCTGGTGCTGCACAGAAAAAAAAAAACAATATGAAGTTCAGCTTTAATGCCTTTTCAACAAAAGACACACTTGAGGTAATTGTAGCTGTATTGAGTACTGCTGGGACCTTGAAGAAAGCTTGTCCTCAAAAATTGTATGTTAGTGCAAAGAAAAATGTAACAGAGGACACAATAATGCATTAAGCTATGGGACACGCATTACTTCATATGCTTCAGTATGAAACAGCACATATCCTTTACTTTAATGAGTTGGTGAACATATATTTTAAATATGTAGCATCCAATAGCAACCAATAAGATTATGGTTTGGAGCAGTCACCACAATGAAAGATGCTGACAGACTGGCTGCTTTGAATCTCTGTTGTTTGGTTCTTGAAAACTCACTTTCATTCAATTTTTTTGTTTTATTTATAAATAAGGGACTTTCCTGTACTTCAGTTTTATATTTACTTACATCCGTTTTCGATATAAATCATCTTTAAAGGAAAACTACAGAATATTGTTGTGTGTGTGCATACTATAACTAGAGTTGTGACATTTAGGTGTACACAGCCTATTGCATTAGGATGTGCACCCCAAAGCTCAAACACATATGTGGGTTCATGTGTATGTCAGAGCAGTGGACCGTGTCTTGGAGCAGAGATTGGTGTCAGTAGGGCAGTGGACGCTGTCAGTATTTTTTTTTTATTATTATTATTGTTTATTTATTTATTTATTCTTAACAATTTTTATAGGAGCCCCATTAGGGGTTTTGGTGAAACATCAGGGGTTTAAACGGGTAAACTGTGCCACACAGGGTGATTAGGGTGTGCCCAGGCCCACCTGGTACACCCTGTGGGAACACCTACAGTATGTTTACCTGTATGTAGTGGACATGGCTCTCGCAGTTTTAAATGCTTTTTTAGACACATTTTCTTGGCCATATTTTATATGTACATTTGGCTTCTAGTGGCTGTGTATCTGATAGTACAACCAGTTAACTATAGATGTGTTGATATCTCCCCAAGAAGACTGGGCTGGAAGGTATCTGTCTGTCACCTGTCTGACCAACAGGTTGTTAAATCTTCCTGTACAGACTTCAACTTGTCTGAGGAGCCTGAAGGGAAGAAGGAAAGCCTGAAAATCTACCCCTGGTTTACTAAAGTGCAGCAATCCAAGGCATATGGTTCAAAGTTCTGACTCACATTGGTGGCTTTCGATAATCGTGGAGCGTTCCATAGCAGGTGAAGGGTCAGCATGCACCGGAGTATCCTCAATCCAGAGAAGCAGAGGGGGCAGGTCCTGTGCATCCAGCCACAGCTTGACAAACACAACAAACAGCGGGGAAGAACGAGGGGCAGAGGACAAAGAGCAGCAAAGGACAAGAGTCTTGCCAGGGGAGGTTTCTGGATCCAGGCAAAGGTTAAGGTCTGGGGTGACCTTGTCACAACATCAGGTTCACCAAGTAGCAGGGTAAAACAAAGCAGGGCAAAGGATGAGGAGGGCCACATGGCAACAGTAAAGAAGCTCCTTGGTCAAGGCAGGCAGAGGAGAGGATTCTGGAGGACCAGCTGCAGTCTTGGGCCTTCCACAGGTTCTGGAAGCAAGTGTCTCCCACAGAAAAAGGTCTACAAAGTAAAGTCTACAAAGTAGGGGAAATGGGGAGTTTCAATATCCAGAAAGCAACACAGACAATATGAAACTACAAGTCCTAGAAGTCCAGTGTCTAGAAAGCAAAGCACTGGTGATACAGAACTAGCTGTCTCAGCAGTTCTAATCATCTTCTCCTCTGTATCCATCACAGAAGTAAACTCTGAACACTCTTTTTCTCTGTTACATGTTGTCACATAGTAGTTTGAATTCAACCATGACCTTCCCCAAATTGTTGGTGCCAAGGTGTCTGGCTTTTTCCTGGTATAGGAAACAATAAATTCTGTACTCTGCGCTGAGAAAGACTCCCTACCTCCAGACCCTCTGTGTGGGCACAGGAACTCACTAATTAATTATGCAGATTAGTTAAATGAATTGTAAACCTTCATGTTTTTTCACCTTAATACAACCTATACATTTTTGGGACCATTGACATTTATACAGCAACAGTGCTAAAAAAAATGCACTGATTACTGAAAAAATGTTATTGGTAAGGTAGGGGTTAACACTGGGGGGCGATCAAGGGGTTAAATGTGTTCCCTCAGTGTGTGTTCTAACTGTGCGGAGATGGGACTGACTGGGTGAGGAGACCCAACAGTGTTCCTATACTAGGAACATACGATTTGTCTCCTCTACCCTGACAGAATGTGGATTTGTGTGTTTACTTACACAAATCCCCGGTTTCGCTCTGTCATGAGCAATCACAGGTGCTCACAGGGATGGACTGGCCATTGGGACTACAGGGAGTTTCCCAGTGGGCCGATGGCTCAGTGGGCCGGCTTCAGTGACAGCGGACCGCTGCCCCCTTCGCTCCTCCCTTCCCACAGCGCTCACCTGGGGGGGAACAGAGAATCAGGGGGAGGACCAGAGGAGCAGGGACGACGACAGAGGAGCATGGGGGAGGGGACAGACAGCTGACTCAACAGCTATGGCCTGGGAGTTTCTCACTTCTGCCTAATCTTGTCCCATAAGGGGGGGCACCAAACTGATTCTTTGCCCCAGGTGAAATAATGTCTAGCTTCCCCACTGGTACTGCCTATAAAGTGTACCAGTACCAGCCATTCTACTCTAAGTAGAACGGCTAGTGGCTAGTGAATGTGGAGAGGGGGCTTGGGTGGCTGGGGGGGTGAAGGAGTTGTCCAGCCACCATGGGAGAGACCTGTCAAAGTGGGCCAGTCTGGATGAAGTCCAGGGCCAAATTTCTGTCCCAGTCCAGCCCTGGGTGCTCAGAAGACATCGCCACCGCTGGGCATGCAAATTGGCTCGTTAGGGACGCAGCGACCCCTATACTCCCTAAAGCGCCCATTGTAAAGCTATGCCGATTTGCGCAGGAGTGCCATTATATTTATATAAACACATACAAACACACACAGTATTTACAATATATCTCTCTATATACATACATACATACATACACACAAACACACACTCATACTTGCGCACATGTGTGTTTGAGCTTTTGGGTGCACATCCTAATGCAATAGGCTGCTCACACCTATGGCAAACATATACAGTATTTGAATTTTTGCTATCCACAAAATAGAATTATAGGAACCAAGTTTATTTCTTGTGCACGAAGTATGTGACTTTGTTGACTATTGTACATTGTGCTTCTGTGTTGCGAGCTGTAAGAATGTAGTGGGATAAAGGGTTAAACACTCTGGCCTGAATGTGACTGTACAGTCACATGCTAACTGATACCATCAAATGAATGTAAATGAGTTCATCTTTAGGGACTCTTTATTCCACAGTTCAGTTGTAAGTATGCCTCATTCATAATGGTGCCTGGAGTATTTAAATGGCAATTAGCCTTTTAGTACCTAATTTATACATTAACTTGTATTCTGTTCTAATTGCAAAAGGTTAGTTCCAGCAAAAAAAGACAAAGCCTATACAGTAAAACCTTGGTTTGAGAGTAACTTGGTTTGAGAGCGTTTTACAAGACAAGCAAAATGTTTTAATAAATTATATTTTAAGAACCTCCATTCCAAATGTTTGGGGCTTTACAAACAGTACAAAATTGTATCAAAACATAAAAAATAAATAAAAACATTACAAAGCAATACAAAACTCTGGCACGAATAAGCCTAACAAAAAGTGTAGCATGCTCCACTCCGTACTCCACTACTCATGAGTATACATAAGGCCCTTTCACATTGGGGACAATGGGTGCGTCAGCGGTAAAGCAGCGTTATTTTTAGCGGCGCTTTACCCTCAATCTCGCTGTACTATTCAGATGCTAGCAGGGAGCTTTTCACCCCCGCTAGCAGCTGGAAAAGGGTTAAAACCACCGACAAAGCGCCGCTGCAGCGGCGCTTTGCCAGCGGAATACCCGTGGTGCCCATTAATTTCAATGGAAAGGAGCGATATACACACCGCACCTTCACCACTCCAAAGATGCTGCTATCATGACTTTTTTCACTGTCCTGCTAGCGCACCGCTCCAGTGTGAAAGCCCTTGGGGCTTTCACATTGGAGTGACAGCAGCGGCTCTTTCAGAGGGCTTTGCAGGCGCTATGTTTAGCGTTATAGTACCTGCAAAGCACCTCAGTGTAAAAGGGGTCTAAAATAAAATTTTGAGAGAAGCTCAAAATGCATCACATAGGGCAAAAAAACAAAAAATAATGTGCTGCTATAATAGGTTAGAAATAAAAAATTACTATAGGTATGTCACATGAATTTACTCTCTATAATACTATTTGCACATACTGTATGCAACAATTTAGATGTTGGACATAAAATGAAGATCAAAACTTTTTCTGTAGTTAAACACTAGAAATTCTTTACGTCAAATCTGAAAGTAAAGAAAATTTGAACAAAGGGATTTTTTTCCCAAAACAAGGGGCATCGGGGAGCTACGTCTTCAACATGAGCCACTCCATAAAGATACAATTAGATTGGGGTTCCTAATTAAAACAAAGCTTAACATGCAAGCACTGCAAAACAGGCACTTCTGTGTGTGTTTTTATTATCTAGAATCTTCAGTCTTGCCAACTGTTTATACAGATTGTGACAGGAGTTCCTCCTAAGTACATACCATGTGGGGGAAGCTGCGTGTACTGACAGCTCATGTCTAGGGATGAGCTTCGAGTTCGAGTAGAACTGATATTCGACTCGAACATTGCCTGTTCGCCGAACAGCAAACTATTTGGGGTGTTCGCGGCAAGTTCGTGTGAACTTTAGAACCCTGTTAAAGTCTATGGGACTCGAACGTTTGAAATCTAAAGTGCTGATTTTAAAGGCTAATATTCAAGTTATTGTAATAAAAAGTGTTTGGGGACCTGGATCCTGCCCCAGGGGACATGTATCAGTGCAAAAAAAAGTTTTAAAAACTGCAGTTTTTTGGCAGCAGTGATTTTAATAATTCCTTTAAGTGAAACAATAAAAGTGAAATATTCCTTCAAATTTCGTACCTGGGGGAGGGGGGGGGGGTGTATAGTATGCCTGTAAAGTAGCGCTTGTTTCCCATGCTTAGAACTGTCCCTGCATAAAGTGTCATTTCTGAAGAAAAAAAAGGAATTTAAAATCACTCGCAGCTATAATGAGATGTCGGCTCCCGGCAGAACAGAGAAAAGTCATTCATAAAAAATAAAAAAAATATGTGTGGGGGTCCACGGCATTTTTTTTTTAAATTTGGGGTGGAGTTCCCCTTAAAATCCATACCAGACCTGAAGGGTCTGGAATAAATATTTGGGGGGAACCCCACATAATTTTTTTTTAATTTGACGCAGGGTTCCCCTTAATATTCATACTAGACCCTAAGGTGAGTGATTTTAAATGACTTTTTTCCTTCAGAAATTGCATTTTGTGCAGGGAAAGTTCTAAGCACAGGAAACAAGCGCTACTTTACAGGCATACTATACACCCCCCTAGGTACAAAATTTAAAGGAATATTTAAATTTTATTGTTTCACTTTAAGCATTATTAAAATCACTGCTCCTGAAAAAAACTGCTGTTTTTTGAAACTTTTTTTGCATTGATACAAGTCCCCTGGGGCAGGTCCCGGTTCCCCAAACACTTCTTAGGACAATAACTTGCATATTAGCCTTTAACTACTTGAGATCCGCGCTACAGCCGAATGACGGCTCTAGCGCAGATCTAAATTATCAACAAGCTGTCAATTGATGGCTTGTCACTAGCTGCTTCCCTGCGCGCGCTCCAGAGCGCACTGCGGGGAAACACTGTGTTGGCCGTGTCCCTTGGACACAGCCAATCACAGATCGCCGCGAACAGCCAATCAGAGTGGCCGTTTGCGATGCGATCTGTGCGGCCAATGAGAGATGATCTCATAGATCATCTCTCATTGCCGTTTTACATAGAGACAGCGTCCTGTCTCTGGAAAAATAATAATAGAGCTGTGGTGGCTCAACGTGATTGGCACTGCGCTGACAAGCCGTTCACCTCTGCAGCCAAGGGTTCGGATCCCGGTCTCGGCTACATGTGAATTGAGTTTGGTGGTCTCAGCCCAGCTCCCGGTGGGTGTGCTATGCAAGGTACGCCTGTGCTATGCAAGGTACGCCCACCCCCCCCCACACAAAAACCACCACACTTGCGCGCACACGAAATTGGTTTAAAAACAAACGCACTTTGGCCATGCGGTCTCCTAAAATAAAGAGAGGCGAAGGACCTACGGGGCTGGGTGGGCTAGGCCCCCTCACTCCCTCATAGGGGGAGTCCCTCTGCCCCATTGGGGTCCCGTTGGGCCCCAGTTGGGCTCCCAAGAGGAGCAGGTAGGGTGGGGTGAGTGGGAGGCCCCCCCTCACACCCGCCATTGCCACCAGGGGCATGGAGAAGGATGGCGATTGCCTCCGGGGGGAGGGTCTGCCTACTCCCAACTCCTGCAGTCCGGCTCCTCTCTCTCGAGTTCACGCACAAAAATACACTTAAAAAAAAAAAAAAAAAAAAAGAATAATAAAAAATTATAATTCTGTCCCCTATTTTGTAAGCATTATAAATTTTGCGCAAACCAGACGCTTATTGCTATTTTTTTTTTTACCAAAAATATGTAGAAGAATACGTATCGCCCTAAACTGAGAAAAAAAAAGTTTTTTTTTTTTTTAATTGGGATATTTATTATAGCAACAAGTAAAAAATATTGTATTTTTTTCAAAATTGTCGCACTTTTTTGTTTATAGCGCAAAAAATAAAAACCGCAGAGGTGATCAAATACCACCAAAAGAAAGCTCTACTTGTGGGGAAAAAAAAAGGACGTCAATTTTGTTTGGGAGCCACGTCGCACGACCGCGCAATTGTCAGTTAAAGCGACGCAGTGCCGGAAGCTGAAATATCACCTGGGCAGGAGGGGGGTATAAGTGCCCAGTAAGCAAGTGGTTAAAATTAGTACTTTAGATTTCAAACGTTCGAGTCCAATAGACTTTAACAGGGTTCTAAAGTTCACACAAACTTTTGGTCTGTTCGCAGGTTCTGGTGCGAACCCAACCCAGGGGTGTTCGGCTCATTGCTACTCATGTCCACAGAACTTGTCACCTATTAGGCCTTGTGTACACTGCTGCTGTTAAACGCGAGTTCAGAGGCAGTTGGATGCTTTTTTCAACTGCCCCTAAACACATTCAATGTTATCTTATGTGACCATGTACACAGTCTCGTTTACAGTCATTTTTAGGCAGTTCCTTTTAACAGCGTTTCTTTGAAAGCAAAAAAATATGTTCAGACGCTAAACAAGGGTAAACGTGGTACTGGCATTTAGTCGTGTTTGCGTTTAAGGACGTTTTTTGTTTTTGGTAATTTTTTTAAGAAACGCTTTTAAACGCAAACGCTGATTTCGTGGACCCACCCTCAACTTCCAGACCATCTGGGCCAGTTACTAGGTCACAGACGATACATCCAGATTTGGATGATGAAGAGTCAGCAGATGAATGGATAGGGTCAGAGTGGTTATGGTTTCCTCAGCAATCAGAGCCTAGTACTTCGTTCCTGGCCCCTGAATTTGTACCTCAAAATGTCTTTGTTGAAGAGCAGAGGGACAATGTTGACTTATACTCTGCAGAAGATTTCATGGAGGCCTCAAGCCCGACAGATAGAGACTTTAATGATTCAGAAGATGTGGAATCTGTTGTGTCAGAAACTGAGGGTGGGGCTGTTAATCAGGAAAAATAACCTGATCTGGTCCTTTCTAACCACTCGTTACCTGAGGAACCAAAAGAAAGAAGGGTTATTCATCCCCCAAAGAGACTGACTTATAGCCAATTGGGAGAATGTTCTGAGGAAGCCGTCCACACCTCAAAAACATCCAATGTTTTGTGTGATCTTTCAATTGAAAGTTTGGTGGAGGAATATCTAATATCTAATATCTTAGCGTTGGTAGATAGTGCACAGAGTGGCCTACCCACACTCACTGATAGGTGGGAGGACCCCCTGTCCACTTTATGTCAGAGAATGAGCTGTTTAGCTTTAAGTAATGTTAGAAATAATGCACAGTGTCTTCTACCTTGCATAATCGAACAAAACCTTTCTCCGCTTGAACTTTGAGAAACATGCAACAGGATGCATACTATCACCTTCTTTTGGGACCAAAGATTTCAAGTGGGGGGAGTGTATAGCGGGGTCACCCTGTCTGGAATCAATGACAGACTTAAACCCTCGTTGGAACTTTATTCATACTGTAAATATGTTGAAATACCTTTAAGAAGTTGTGCATTGTGGGATTGCAAGTGCCGGGAGATGTGGACTCCATTGACTCTTCATAGAGATAGACTTCACTTCCCACAATGCCCTGTAGTACTGAACATGTGACACTTCCGCACAGACTGATGGGGGAGGTTACTTAAGGAAAGGGTGGGGCTGATCTCTGGCTCTCTGGATCGGCATCTTCCCCTCCTTGGAGCTGTGGAAAGCCGTGCAGCCGTGCTGTTAGGCCCGAAGCCTAGGCCTGGGGTTGCCAGGGGAACCGATCACAGACGGAAGCAAGACCATCGTGCCCAGCTGGTGTTTCAGGAGACCGGCGGAGCTGCCCAGCTGACAGTTGAAACAGTGGAAGTGGAAGTGACTGACGCTGACGAGCGCTCAGTTCACCAACGACGTTGTATATAACGGTTTTGCTTGACTAACTTTATTTCCTGCTGATTCCCTTTGGATTACAAATATAAAGTGCACCGACGGCCGCAACGTGGACTTGGGTCTCGAGACACTTCTTTAGCTGTTTTGCAGAACTGCCCGCAAGGGGGAGCTCGCGAGCATAGACTATAGACTATATATATATATATATATATATATATATATATATATATATATCTATATATATTAGGGCTGTTACTGATCAAAATTTTTGTGTTCGATTCATCGTTTTTCTTTTTAATCGATTAATCGACTAATTTCGATTAATTATAACGCACATACAGATCCAACTACTTTTAGCTGATCTCCTTGCAGGCTGATTCCCAGTGCAGCTACCAACCACTGGAAAAATGGAGAGCAGGATACAAAAAACACACAAAGGCAGCGCTCGATTGGAATAGCCTTAAAACTTTTATAGTCTTCAAGTAGGTAACCAAATAAATATTGCACTGGAGATAAAATCGATGTAGCTACATAAACTGTAAAAATGGTGCGAGTAATACCAAATGGAATCAAAAGCAGTCATAAAAACATGTAGCTAAGTATGATACTGGTATAAAAATGTGTACAACGATACCACTGCTGAATCCAGATGAGGAGAGGTTAACATCAGTCCGTCAGCATGTAGATGTCCCATGAAGGGAACTATCACAACTCCCAGTGGATGGCTGTAGAATCCCAGGTTGATAGAGGGAAGTGATAGAGAGAAGTGTAACAGCCCTTGTGTGTGTCAGATAGTAAGGTCCCTCCGGCATGCAGATATGAAGGCACAGCAAAGGAGCCCTTCAGATGGACACGGCAAGCCCCGCCGGTGTCCATGTGGTTACTGGATCTCCGACGGAACTCCCTGAAGGCCCAGAAGCCGGCGGAGAGGTGAGTACCAATCAAAAGAATTTTAATCGATCAAAAAGATTTTGATCGATCAAAAAAATTAAAGATTAATTAAAAGTTAATTTGCACAGCCCTAATATATATATATATATAAATATATGTGTAATATATATATATATATAAATGTATCTTGTTCAACTGAATGGTAACATTCATTAGCTTAGATTTTTTCCCTTGCAGAATCATAGTGTGTCATTACATAATTGTTATTGCTTGCAATTGGAATCTATGCCTGTTCACGCGAACATTTAGAACCCCATTGAAGTCTATTGGACTCGAACATTCAAATTCAAAAGTGCCAATTTTAAAGCCCATAATTCAAGTTATTGTTGGAAAACATCTTTGAGAACCCGGGTCTTGCCCCAGGGAACATGTATCAATGGGAAAAAAAGTTTCAAAAAAAGGTTGTTTTTTCTCTGGAGCAGCGATTTTAATGATGCTTAAAGTGAAAAAAAAATAAGAAAAATTCCTTTAAATATCGTACCTGCTAAGTGTCTATAATAGTGGCACGTGTTTAGAAATGTCCCTGCACAACATGAGATTACTCTCAGAAAAAATACATTTAATACTGCTTGCGGCTTTAATGTAATGTTTGGTCCCTGCAATATGGATACAAATCATTGAAAAAAATAGCATGAGTTTCCCCGCCACCACTCCCCCCAGGTCATTACAAGACCCAGTGCCAATCCTGACCTCCATGGGGCCCTAAGCAAAATGACATGGCACATTAAAAATCAGAAGAGGGGGGCGCTGAAGACAGGGACATGTCACATTGAGAAGCGGGGGCAGGGGGTGTTCTGCTGTCGTAAATGACTCAGCCAGCGAGTTTAGAAGCGGGGTGAGGGGGCAAAAATTACTTCTCACCAGACGGGGCCTCTAGTAATTTGCTGCTTTGCGGGGCCCTAAGCGGCTTGCATAGTAAGCCTATAGCGAGGATCGGCCCTGACAAGACCCTTTTGCCCTATATACTTTGAACAGCACTATACAGGCGGTGCAAACAATACAAGGACTGTAGGTTTGTTAAGTAGAATCTGAACAATGTCATACTGTAATTGGAGTGCAACAAAGAGCCACATGCAAAGTATTGCATCAAAAATTTTTATTAGACGTCCCTGTTAAACAGGGGCAGAAAAATTTGGCCTTAGGCACAACACAACACTGCAACTCCTCACAGATTCTGTAATTGGAGTGCAACAAAGAGCCACATGCAAAGTATTGCATCAAACATTGTTATTAGAAGCCCCTGTTAAACAAGGGTAGAAAAATTGGGCCTTAGACACAACACAACACTGCAACCCCTCACAGATACTGTAAATGGAGCGCAACAAAAAGCCACATGCAAAGTATTGCATCAAAAATTGTTATTAGACGCCCCTGTTAAACAGGGGCAGAAAAATTGGGCCTTAGGCACTGGTGGCGGAGCCCACAATTTTTTTTTTCTTAATAGCTATCAGCAAGATCAGTAAGGAGGAAAAGGATATTCCATCAGCAGCAGTATAACAGGACAGTCACTCTGCATCAGCATAGGCAGTCTCAAAGGGATCTGACATTTCAAAAAAATTATTCAGTTACATCAGCATCAGCTGGTGTTGATCCAAGCCTGAATTATTTTGATGAAGGTCAGTCGATCGACGGAGTCGGTGGAACGGCGCACCCTGTGATCGGTCACAAAGCCTCCAGCAGCACTGAATGTTGTATGCTCAATTGCATACTGTGCAAGCTCTGGCCAGTGATCCATTCTCAAGACCCAGTAAGCCACAAGATTTTTGGTGGGGAAGGTGTCCAAGTCGGATCTTGCCCCTAGGTATTCCCGCACCATGTAAACCAGATGCTGGCGATGGTTGCTGGAACCAGTCAGACCTTGGGGCTGCGGACTAAAAAATTGTCTGAACGCATCGGTCAGACGGCCACCTTCTCCACTGCTCCTTCTGTGACTCACCAAAGCCTCAGCAACACGTTGTCCAGGACCAGGATTTGGTAATCCCCCAGGTTCTGGGAACGCGTTGCACAGACCCTTCTGCAAGGCCTCCCGCAGAAGTTTCATCTTCTGCTCCCTCTGCGACGGCAACATAAGCTCTGCAACCTTACTCTTGTAACGTGGATCAAGGAGAGTTGCCAGCCAGTAATGATTCCTCTCCTTGATACCACAAACACGAGGATCCTTATGCAGGCTTTGCAGGATCAGGGAGGCCATGCAGCGTAGGTTTACTGAGGCATTTGGGGCACAGTCCTCTGGGTCACTGAGGACGACAGGATCCACAGCCACCTCATCCCAGCCACGTAAAAGTCCATGGGTTCCTTGGGACTGTAAGTGATCCCTTGAAGACTGCTGATGCTGAGTGCTAGGCTCCACCTCCATGCTGCTGACACAATCATCCTCCTCCTCCTCCTCCTCCTCGTCCTCTTCCTGTGTGCTAGGTGGGCAAGCAGGACCACTGTCTGGATAAAGGGGGCCTTGAGAGGTAAGGAAGTCCTCCTCATCCTCCCTCTGTTCTGCCTCAAGGGCCCTGTCCATTATTCCACGTAGCGTGTGCTCCAACATGTGAATAAGAGGGACAGTCTCACTGATGCATGCACTGTCACTGCTCACCATCCTCGTGACCTCCTCAAATGGTGACAGGACAGGTCATATCATATGATGCCAGTTTCCCCATCAAATGATGCCAGTTTTCCCCATGAAATGCAGCCAGTTTGCCCTATCAAATGCAGCCAGTTTGCCCTATCAAATGCAGCCAGTTTGCCCTATCAAATGCAGCCAGTTTGCCCTATCAAATGCAGCCAGTTTGCCCCCCCCAGCACTTACCCTTCTCGGGTCAGCGCCGTCCTCCACGCTTCCTCCGAGTCCTCAATGTTTTCTCACGTCCTTTTCATGTTATCTCTGCTCTGATTGGACGCCTGATAGGCGTCCAATCACAGCTCCTGTTGCTTAAGCCTGATCACGATCTGTCGGATTCACCTTAAAATGGTGGCCTATAAGATCGCTGGGCCCTTCTTGGGCCCAGCCACCGAAACAAACAGTGACTCTGAACTAGTAACAGACAAGTATACTCTCGGAGCTCGGACAACGTCCAAGGAATGCCACGTCATCTCCTTAGGATTCGACGGATGAGGACACAAGGATGGCAGTACATCCTTGAGATGGAAGGTCGAAATGACCTTAGGAAGAAAAGAAGGCTTCGGACGCAGCACCATCTTATCCTTGTGGAAGATTAGATAGGGAGCCTTTCATGACAAGGCTGCGAGCTCAGAACCCATCTTAACTGACATAACAGCCACCAAAAGGACCACTTTCTGAGAAAGTGTCAACAAGGGAACTTCCCTAATGTTCTCAAAGATGGTTTCTGAGGCACCTAGAGGCCATGCCGTTAAGGCCATTGACTGTAAAGTCGGATGACGTATGGGACCTTGCGACAGCAGGTCCTCTCGTAGCGGTAGAGGCCAAAGGACGTCTGCTATTCAAATCCCACAAAGGTAGTGGAAGATGGACCGGAGGGGCCGCATGCCAAACCCCCTGTACAACCGACAGCATGGTAAGCAAAATCTTTATAAGCAGCTTGTAACAATGCTTTAGAGGACGTATATGCACAGTTGCCCAGGTGAACCCCGCCCTAGCAGCTAGCTCAGAGAGCCTAGGGAGGAGGGAAGAATAGAGCCCTTTACTCGCCTCTCCAGGGATGCCCAGCTCTGTCTTCCTTTCGAAGCAGGGAAATGCTACTTACCCTTCCTGAGGATTGTGCTGGAAACATCCTAGACAGACCATCTCCCACATGGTGACGGAGGTGATCGTTGGCCTGGCTGCTGTGACTCGGTCCTATAGACCAGTCATATGCATGCCCAGGAGCGTATAGCTCACTAGCCACATGTAGAGCGGTGGGCCTGTTGTGGACGTGCGTAGCTCTGGTCGGCACACGCTCGATGGCCGAAACTGGGGGGACTACAAGGATATGGGATCCAGCAGGTTGCCCAGTTGGCAGTTGATCGAAGATCACAGGAAAAAAATAAAACCAAAAATCAAAAGTAGATTTGAAAGTAGATTTGAAATAAAGCCTCCAGGCCTATGGGCCCGAAGGGAGCCATGTCTTCTCCTTAACTAGGCAGAAAAAAACTGAGCTGCTTAGTGCAGGCTGAGGGGATATAGCCAGTAAGACCGCCCCCTGGGCGGGGCTGTTCAGCTTTGAAGTTGTTAACACTTTCTGCCTAGTCATTCCTAAAGGAAGGCTAATACCCACTTTGTCAAGATTAAGGCTATGTCCGTCCATGAACGAAAGATAAATACTACTTGACACACACAGCTCTATCAAGGTCACCCTGTCATGCATTCCACTATGCAAAGGGCACATGAAACCATGTTTTGGCCTACTTTATACACTGACATTGAAATAGAAGTTTCCAGATCTGCCCCATGCAATGCTCTATGACAGCACCAGATGGGAGAACCTTTAACTCTTCATACCTAACAGACCCTGGTCTATCACAGCAGCTGACAAATTTGTGTGGTCAAACAAGGATTACCTGGTCTTAGTAGATTTCTACTCTGGCTGGTGGGAATTTGATGTCCTCCCAAACTTTGCTAGTAAAACAGTGATCAAGACCTTAAAGTGGATATTCTGCACACATTAGATTCCCTACCGATTGATGACTGACAATGCAACATCATTTTCAAATAGAGAATTCAAGAACTTTGCTCACCATAAAGATAAGATAGAAAAAAAGTGCAGAGTTCAGGAGTGTTTTACATAAAGAATGAAGGGCTCAGGAGTGCGCTACATAAAGAATAAAGGGCTCAGGAGTGCGCTACATAAAGATTGAAGGGCTCAGGAGTGCGCTACATAAAGAATGAAGGGCTCAGGAGTGTGCTACATAAAGAATGAAGGGCTCAGGATTGCGCTACATAAAGAATGAAGGGCTCAGGAGTGCGCTACATAAAGAATGAAGGGCTCAGGAGTGTGCTACATAAAGATGCTGCCACCAAACTCACCCCGATAGGCTTTTTATTATTTACACAGTGAATAAAGATATATTCACACAAGTCCCGCATTGAGACACCTCATCGTCCCCATTTCTAGATGTGGGGATTGCTAATCTAATGCTTAAAAACTGCGTGAGACCGCCAATCCCCTACAGTCCCTGAGCTGACATCAGTCTTATTCAGCATCCTGAGAGATCCCTGGCACTAGACAGCCTATAGGTGTTCATGTCATGGAGGCAATGACAAGGCCACCTGAAGAAAGACCTCCTGGAAGTAAATAGAAGAAGAGTGGAAGAGTGTCTTGTCACGTAACTGCAGCTTTCGATAAGACCCCTTTCACACTGGGGCATGAGACCGCCAATCCCTTACAGTCCCTGAGCTGACATCAGTCCTCTTCAGCATCCTGAGAGTTCCCTGACACTGGACAGCCTATAGGAAGTTTTCAGGTCATGGAGGCAATGACAGGGACACCTGAAGAAAAACCACCTGGAAGTAAACAGAAGAAAAGAGGAAAAGTGTCTTGTCACGTGACCACAGCTTTCGGTAAGACCCCTTTCACACTAAGATGTTTTTCAGGGGCTTTTGGGCTAAAAATTACTCCTGTAAAATGGCCTTCCTGTGGTTTCAGTGTAAAAGCCTGAGTGCTTTCTCACTGAGGTGATGCGCTGGCAGGACGTTAAAAAAACTCCTGCAAGCAGCATCTTTGGAGCAGTGAAGGAGCGGTGTATACACCATTCCTCCACTGATCCTGCCCATTGAAATGAATGGCCAGCACGGCTGAACCACCGGCAAAACCCCTTTTCCGGCTGCTAGCGGGGGTTAAAAGCACCCCGCTAGCGGCCGAAAACCTCTGCAAAAACGATGGTAAAGCACTGTTAAAAATAGTGGCGCTTTACTGACACCCCAGTGTGAACGGGGTCTAAGTAAAACTGACTTCGTTTTTTTTCCCAATGCAGTGGTCAGTTTGGGGGGGGTTACTGTTATCCTGGAGAAGGTCTTCAATGTATATTTGAACCCAAGCTGTATACACAACAGGAAGTGAAAGGTAACTTTGCTTCATAGTGAGGGAGATCTTCTTTTAGTTGTCCCCATTGGAAGATTTTCCCTCTATTCCTGCTCTGGTGACAATTAAAAATGTTTGCCTTTCCCTTATATTCAGCATTGAAGACAGTGGGTGCTACTGAAGAAACAAACAAAAACATTTGGTTTTAGATGCCCTTTATAGTGAAATCAGAGGAAGTCAAAAGATATATTTTCTCACACGGTCCTGTCCCTTGCCAATGCCAGCAATTTTTTTATTTGTTTTCTAATAAATTGTATTTATTAAAGGATTATGAAAAAGAAAAAATCAAAACAGAGCTTCTGGACATTCCCCAGCTCAACATAAACAGATGACAAAAATCCCCTTCTAACTCAGGTGTACCTCACAGTCAAGAGACATAGCTCCAAACTGTCCCCCATTTTATTAGGTAGACCTGTTCAATTGCTTGGTAACACCAATTAGTAATTGGCCAATCATATGGCAGTAACTCAATGCATTTAGGCATCTAGACAGGGTGCAGATAACTTGCTGAATTTCAAGCCAAGCATCAAAATTGGGAAGAAAGGGGATTTAAGTGACTTTAATTGTGCCATGGTTGTTGGTGCCAGAAGGGCTGGTCTGAGCATTTCACTGCTGATCTACTGGGATTTTCACACACAACCATATCTCGGGTTTACAGAGGATGATCGGAAAAAGAGAAAATATCCAGTGAGAGGCAGTTGTGTGGACGAAAATGCCTTGTTGATGTCAGAGGTGAATGGGTAGACTGGTTTGAGATGATAGAAGGACAACAGTAACTCAAATAGCCACTTGTTACAACCAAGGTATGCAGAACACCATCTCTGAATGCACCAACACATCGAACCTTGAAGCAGATGGGCTACTGCAGCAGAAGATCACACAGGATGGCACTCCTGTCAGCTACCAACAGGAAACTGAGGCTACAATTCACACAGGCTCACCAAAATTGGACAATAGAATATTGGAAAAAGGTTCACTGGTCTGATGAGTCTCAATTTTAGCTGCGACCTTCAGACTGGTGGTGGTGTAATGGTGTGGAGGGATATTTTCTTGGCACACTTTGGGCCCCTTCGTACCAATTGAGCATTGAATAAATGCCACATCCTACCTGAGTATAGTTGCTGACCATGTCCATCCCTTTATGACTACTGTGTACCCATCTTCTGATGGCTCCTTCCAGCAGGACATGCACCATGTCACAAAGCTCAAATCATCTCATCACTGGACAATGAGGTCCATGTACTCCAATGGCCTCCACACTCAATCCATAGAGCACATTTGGGAGGTGGTGGAGATTCGCGTCATGGATGTGCAGTCGACAAAACTGCAGCAACTGCGTGATGCTATCATGTGAATATAGACCCAAATCTCTGAGGAATGTTTCCATCATCTTGTTGAATCTATGCCACAAAAAATTAAGGCATTTCTGAAGGCCAAATGGGGCCCAACCCGATAATAGTAAGGGGTACCTATTAAAGTGGCCCGGTGAGTGTAAATAGTTGTAGATAAAAATGCAATGTATGTGTAGCGGTGAATTTGCACACAAGTTCAAAAGATCTGCACATCACCCTACTGTCTGACCATCCATTTATCACTCTTGAAAAATAAAGTCACTTGCTTTACCTTGCGGTAATTTTATTGAAGGGTTAACTTGGGTAGAGTAGAAAGGAATAGGAATGACATGGGATGCCCATAACACTTGACGTTTTAAGAGATTTCTATTTGAAGAATAAGGCACAGCAATGGTTACAGCTATTTGAACTGCATCACTGCAGACTATTGCTTTTTTAATGCTGCATTGACTCCTGCAGAATATCACCTCAAGATACCTGAGTAAAGTCTTTGCTGCAAATTGTTCCTGAATTGATAACTTTTACTGTAAAGAGTCACTCTGAATAATATAACTCTTCCACATGCTAACAGTTACTCCGGTGCTGGCACTGAGCCAGAGGTGTAGCCACACCCCCCCCCCCCCCCCCCCCCCCCGTCGTCCTAGTACACCTAATAGCATGAGGCAACTAACTGGTGGACTACTAGGCCCAGATAGTCCCGTAATACAGAGCCTGAGTTCCCCAGCCACAGCCATCTGCATTAAGCTTAAAGTCTCTCCTTGCAATATCCTGCTGTATAGGACTGACTGTAACTTCCTTCTTTTAATCTTGAATTCCTCCTATGTGGTGTTTGAAGAAAAGTGGTCCTCATCCAGGACTTTCTCCTTAGCACCAGGTAAGCCCCAAGCCTGGGGTCTTCACCTAGAAAACACTACTGCTTCATCTTCCTTTCCTCTCAGGACTCCCCACCAGTGGCATGTTACCTCAGCTTATATAGCAGGCCTGCCCCCTGCCAATCCTAGTTGGGGATTGGTTAGAGCTGCCATACAAGCTGCTTGTCACTCAGAGCTTCCAGAACATTTTTCCTGAAAGCAGGGGATAAGTTCCAGAGCCTGAGCACAGATGGCCACACCCACTGCTACTCTGATACTCCCAGTCCCAGATCAAAACAACCAGGCCTAGCTTAAAGGGGTAATTCCCCCAAAAACCTTTTTTTAACATTGATTGAGGCTCGTTATGTCAAGGGGAATCGGGTGGTTTTTTATTAGAAACGAAGCAGTACTTACCGTTTTACAGATGCATCGTCTCCGTCGCTTCAGGGTATGATCGTCTGGTCTGGGCGTGCCTATTTGATTGACAGGCTTCCGACGGTCGCATACATCGCGTCACGAGTAGCCGAAAGAAGCCGAGCGACGGTGCGGCTCTATACTGCGCCTGCGCACCGTCGTTCGGCTACTTTCGGAAAATCGTGACGCGATGTATCCGACCTCGGAAGCCTGTCAATCAAATAGGAACGCCTAGACCCGGAGACCATACCCGGAAGCGTCGGAGACGATGCATCTCTAAAACGGTAAGTACGGCTTCATTTCTAAAAAAAAAAAACACCCGATTCCCCTTGACATAACGAGCCTCAATCAATGTTAAAAAAAAGGTTTTTGGGGGAACTACCCCTTTAATGCACAGGCCTGACTAGATTTGCCTGCACTGACAGTTAAAAAGTAAAAAAAAAAAAAAAAAAAAAATAAACCCCTATGTTTGCACATACCAAAAGGTAGTAGGTGCTACATATGTAAAGTGTTTCCCAGTGCTAGTCCTTTCATCCACATTCTAAATTGCTGCATTTGTAAATTTTAAAGCCAATATAAAGGAATAGTAGTGGTAAAAAAAAAAAAAAAGCACTTGTGGGTTTAAACTAATGTGTTTTTGTATAATTTTCCTTTAAGAGGGTGTGGCGGGGTGTGCTACATACCTTATGCCTACATACTATTACATGGAGTAAGTATATCAGCTAAATAGTCACAGTGAAACTGATCTAAACTCAGGTATAGAGAACAATGTAGGTAGTTGCCAGCATGTTCTTCTGTGTGCTGGTCTTCGGCTGTCCTTATTGGCTAATCCGGGATGATGTCACTCCTGTATAGGAGGCTGTCATTCCAGGAAACAGCCTGGGCATGCGCTGTAAGCGGAGCTACACATGTGCAACTCAGTTTACATTGCTAGGGAAGGCAGCCAGATAGGGGCATTTTATTGCAGACATTTCATTCTCTTCTGCTATAAAAACCTGCTTGCTTGCTGTTTCTTACAGCGGAACTTCAAGGGGTTGTAACGGTAAGCATTTTTTTTTCACTAAATAGCTTCTTTGCCTTAGTGCAGTCCTCCTTCACTCACCTCATCCTTTTTGCTTTTAAATGTCCTTATTTCTTCTGACAAATCCTCACTTCCTGTTCTTCTGTCTGTAACTACACACCGTAATGCAAGGCTTTTTCCCTGGTGTGGAAACAGCCTCTTGAGGGGGGAGGGGGCGAGCAGGTGTGTCAAGACACCCACTAACACACAGCTCCTTTCTCTATCTGCAAAGTAGAGAGTGTCCTGACTTGCCTGCTCGCCCCCTCCCCCCTCAAGAGGCCTTCTCTACATCAGGGAGAAAGCCTTGCATTAGGATGTGTAGTTACAGACAGAAGAACAGAAAGTGAGGATTTCTCAGAAGAAATAAGGACATTTAAAAGCAAAAAGGATGAGGATTTAAAAGAAAAATGGAAGGATGAGGAAAGTGAAGGAGAACTGCACTAAGGTAAAGGAAGCTATTTAAGGGAAAAAACATTTCCTTTACAACCCCTTTCAGGTTTGCTTTATTAACCGCTTAACGCCCGCCGCACGACTATGTACTAGGGTTGCCACCTGTCCAGGATTCACCCGGACAGTTCGGGTTTGGGATCATGCGTCCGGGTTTCGGACTGCCTGAAACTCGGACACATTATTCAGACTGGACTATGGCTTCCCAGCAGGGTTGCTGGCTTAAGTTGTCAGTTACACTCTTTCACACTGCCCACACTAACAATTCCCCCCCCCAAACCCACACACACACAGACGGGAGAGGAGAGAGGGCTCAACCTGCACCTCGTCCCCCCACCCCTACCCCTCTGTGTCTTCCCACACTCCAATCACTGGCACTGCACTTAAGAAAATGAAAGTTGGGGCTGGAAATTTGAAGTCCAGCAGCCTCAGATACATCTGGGTGAGAGGTGCTGACTGCCAAGGGGTGATTGAGCTCACCATCCATCCCTGTCTGTGGTGACTGAAGTCTCCCCCATTCTCTCTCCTCCCTCTGAGTGAGTAAACTAAGGTAAAACAGGGTTCTCAGAGCACCCCTTACATCAAATGTCACAGTGTTCCCCCTTACATCAGAGTCCTTTCCGTACATCAGAGTACTCAGTGTTCCCCCTTAAATCAGGTTCCCAGAGGATCCCTTATATTAGAGTCCCCAGAGTTCTCCCTTACATCAGAGTCTGCAAAGTCCCCCCTTACTTTGCAAGTTCAGATGTAAAAGTGGAAACTCTGTGGACTCTAATGTAAAGAGGGACTCTTGTTATTAACTTCATATGATTAGAAATGTTATTTAATAGAAAAATATATGTATAGTTTATTCTATAAAAAAAAAAGTGTTTGGGTTTGACTTGAAGAAAAGGTGGCAACCCTACTATGTACGTCCACAGAATGGCACGTACAGGCAGATGGGCGTACATGTACGTCCCTGCCTTCTTGCAGGTCGGGGGTCCGATCGGGACCCCCTCCGCTGCGTGCGGCGGGCGTCTTACCTCCGGGAGCAATCCGGGACGAGGGGGCGGCTGTTTGTATTTGTCCGCCCCCTCGTGATCGATCCCAGCCAATCCCCTGAGCCTCTGCCGTGTCACTTCCTCTGCCTGTGTAATGTAAACACTGGCAGAGGAAGTGATGTCGCCTCTCCTCTCGGCGGTATTTTCAATCCGCCGAGAGGACAGAAGACATCACAGTAAGTCGCACCAACACTACACTGACACCACACACATAGGCACACTTAACCTCTTCCAATCACCCCCCCCCCCCCCCAGCCCCCTGTCACAATGTCACTGATTGCAGTGATCATATATTTACTGATCACTGCATTTAGTGTCAGTGTGACAGTTAGTGTGACAGGCAGTTAGTGTTAGGTCCAGGGTAGCCCCGTACCCCCCCTAATAAAGTTTTAACCCCTTGATCACCGCCCTAGTTAACCCTTTGACTCCCTATTGCCAGCGTCACTAAGCGATCGTTTTTCTGATCGCTGTATTAGTGTCACTGTTGCTGCTAGGTAGCTAATTTTTTTTTTTATTGCAAATTTCTTTTACTAAAGACACGTGGCTGAATACATTTTGGCCTAAATGTTTGACTAAAATTTAGTTTATTAGATTTTTCTTATAACAAAAAGTAAAAAATATTGTTTTTTTTTCAAAAATGTCGCTCTATTTTTGTTTCTAGCGCAAAAAATAAAAATCGCAGAGGCAATCAAATACCATCAAAAGAAAGCTTTATTTGTGGAAAGAAAAGGACGCAAATTTTGTTTGGGAGCCACGTCGCACGACCGCGCAATTGTCTGTTAAAGCGACGCAGTCCCGAATTGTAAAAACGCCTCTGGGCATTTAGCAGCATATTGGTCCGGGGCTTAAGTGGTTAATAAAAAAAATATATATTACTAAGCCTTCTAGGTCCGAGCCTGCATACATAACTCATACACTCCCCAAGTAATAGAACACCTAAAGTCACATGCTTGGAAGCCATCCAAAGTCTACGAACTTTTCCATGATGTCTATATATATAATTTGCCCTTACTAAACATGGTTTTTCCCTCCCTTATCCAACAAGCTGCCCTAAAACAACATGGCCTCTCCTCCACTTCCTGTTTACCACCACCTCTTTCCGCTTTCCTGTAGAAGTTGTTGAGTAATAATCAGCTGACTGGAGGCGTTCCTGGGCGTGGCGGCGCCTGCGAGGGGATCTCCGAAGTCAGCTGACTGTGGGCGTATCTGGGCGTGTTCAGAGTGCTGTTATCAGGACGCTGTGAGGTCGGTTGATTATTCTGGTGATTGACGTCCAGCAGGATTCACCATGAAGACGATTTTAGTGCTGGTGTGTGCGCTCGCAGCTGGTAAGATTTTGGGTCACATATTATAACGTAGCCGGAGACATGCGGCAGGGCTGATACAGCTGTGTGCTGGATAGCAAGAAGTTTCCTCTCTGTGTGTTCTACCTGGGATAGTGAGGGGCGCCGCGCGCATGTCTATTTTTTTCCGTCTTATCCCCAGCCTTGTTCTGGCAGTGCCCGGTGTGGGCGCTCTTCCTGGGTGCCTCATTCCTCTGGGCACTTCCTGGTGTCCGGTCATTGCTGTGTGCATTGTTCTGAAGGGAGGTAAACAGGTGTGGGGGTGGGGTGACTTCCTCCTATGAGGGCTCATTGTTGTCAGGGCTCCTCTGACCCCCCCCATGTGATCTCCTTCTCGTGGTGTCACCCATGAATCATCACATTCCCTGCTATGTGCTCATACATGACGACCTGATGTGTAAACATCTCTGAAGGTCCAGCTACACTTTCCCTGATCATTCTCTCAGTTCAGTGCTGGGGGGGGGTGTTCTGTGGGATAAGACTGGTCACCATGGCTGGGGTCAGTCAGGACTTTGGTCCGGCACGTTGGACACACCAGGTGGAAGGTTCAGGCTCATCTACCGGTTTAGGGCCTTGTTTACACTTGCAGCATTCATCACTGCTCCCTGGAACAGCGATCTGTGGTTGCAACGCTTTATAGAGGCACTTGGCAGGGATCAGCAGTTAAACATTGGTCTGCAGGTCAGTGAGCGCCTTTCAGAAGGGACGGACAATGACAGGCTGTAGTGCTGCAACCACATGCATTGCACACATTTGTTGGGCTGCTGGACCCTCGTCCCCATTTACTTTGTAAAATAAGAAAAGCACAATTACTTGTTTATGAAATAAAAATATAAATGCGCACTCACACTTGCACAGTATTAAAAAGCATATCTGGAAGTCTCCAGCAGATGGTCAATGGTCAGCAAGCCCCCTCTGGATAGATGTGATGTAAGCTGCTTGGGACCAGGGAAATGCCAGGAAGAGCTAACGCGTGTGTCTCATTTTGTTGTTTTATATTCATAAATGTGTTTGAATCACTTGCTGACTAAGGATGAGCTCCAGCGTGTTCGCGTAGTACACGTGCAGAGCCCGCCAGGATTTCTGCACGGCGCTGTGCTAATCGCAGCCAGGGAGACATTTCCTGATCTCTGCAGCCGAGCATCAGGACAATGTCTCCCTGGCTGTGATTAGCGCAGCGCCGTGCAGCCTTCCTGGCGGGCTCTGCATGTGTACAATGCGAACACGCTGGAGCTTATCCTTATTGCTGACCAGGCCTTTTCTGGCACTTTGTATACAAGTTTTAATGCAGTATTTTTGCTACAAAAAAACACTTAAAACAATATATCAGAGACCCTAGAGCAGGGGGTCTCAAACTGGTGGCCCTTCAGCTGTTGCAAAACTACAAGTCCCATGAGGCATTGCAAGGCTGACAGTTACAAGCATGACTCCCACAGGCAGAGGTATGATGTGACTTGTAGTTTTGCAACAACCGGAGGGCTGCCAGTTTGAGACCCCTGCCCTAAAGAATATAATTTTTGTCGCAAAGTATTTGCGCAGAGTTTTTTCAACTACTATGCTTTATGGTTTTAAATAACTTTATGCAAAAAAAGGTACATCATTTTTGTAAAATTTAAGATGATATGCCAAGTAAATGGATACCAAACATGTCACACTTTAAAACTGCGCATGCATGGAATGGTGACGGACTACCGTACCCAAAAAATAATTAAAATCTCCATTGGCGACACTTTCAAAATGTTTACAGGTTACCAGCTTAGAGATACAAAGGAGATGTTGCATTAGCATTATTGCTCTCGCTCTAATGTTTGTAGCGATGCTACACATGTAGTGCAAACACCATTTACATGTGTGCCTGATTTCCGCATGCATTCGATTCTTGTGCACAAGGTATGGGGGCACTTTTTTTTTTTTTTTTTTTACAATGTCCATTTTTTATTTAATCACTTTTATTCTTACAAAGAATGTAAACATTCGTTGCTGTAATAGAAGATCTGGCGTCAAGACCCCAAATCTCTCCTCTACTTTTTTTTTTTTCTAAGAGCAAAATAAAAAACTTTACTTCTGGCCTAGACCAAAAGTGATGTCATGATATCCTCCTAGACCATAGAGGTGATCAGGGGCAACCTAGTCTCTGGTATCCTCTATGGCCAGCTGTGTGAACTGCTAAATAGTTTCTCAGGTGTGGTTTAAAAAAAATAAACACTGGTGAGAGGGAGTGGAGGCACGTCCCCTCCCGCTGCGTCTAAGAAGGGATCCAGTAACTAATTGGCTGCTTGGGCCATTTTCATTAAAGCCAGTTGCAGGCTGAAAAAAATGGTGTTATGGCTGATCTCTTTAGCTATAACCCCAGTAAACCGCTTGCAGAGCAGAACGCAATGTGTGTGTGTATATACAATACACGTATTGCAGTTGGTAATAATTGGTTAACAAATGCTACTTATGTAGTGGTGCTTTTCTTTAACATGGTTTGCTGGTGGAAGCCTCCCCAGATACTGGTAGGAAGAGACTGTGGACCCTGCCATAATGTTAATTTCATGCCACTGTGCTTTTTTTATATTTTTCTCAGGGAAGAAGACCGTCTCATCATTCCATGCTTGTTTTTGGCAGTTGCAAATGTTCCCATTCACTTTTGGGCTGTTCCAAATGCAGCCTGTGGTATAATTTCTATTGTGGCCACGGCATGTGTACCACTTTCTCTGGCCGCCATGTTGGGTTAGTGGTATTAACCACTTCAACACTGGGCACTTTGACCCCCTTCTTAAATTTTCAGCGATCTCGCACTTTCAATGACAAGTGTGTGTGTCATTGTGTGGGGACACTAGGCTGGTGATCAGTGTGTAAGAAAACGGCTCATACACATTGATCACTAGCTGGCTGCAGCGATCCCCCTCTCCTCACTGTCAACTTCTGTGTGAGGAGAGCCGATTGCCTAGCAACCAGCTCTCTATTTATTTATGTCACATGACGGCTGTGATTGGACATGGCCGCCATGTGATCAAGAGGGCCAATCTCGGAGCCCTCCTGCCGATTGGCAATATGCCATGTCCAGGCGTCGCGAGCGTATCGGGATCGCGGAGCTGCACGAGCCACCCCCCTTCTGAGGGACACTCCTGAATGTCCACTTAGGAGGGAGCGCCTACCCGGCCGTGTATATATGCAGTGGCCAGGTGGGTTAAATGTTTGGCTTTTAAAAATAAGTGTTACTTGCCTGCTCTGTGTAATGGCTTTGCACAGGGCAGCCCTGATCATCGTCTCGGGTCCCCGGTCGGCACCAGTGTCCTCAATAGAAAGCAGCTGCTTTGGGTGCACTGGTGCGTACTCGCTCTAGCCCTGCGCTTATCTAAGATGCATAGAGCTGCAGCTTGGCCCTGCCGATTGGGCTTTAAATGCCCACAATCATGCTGGAAATGGCCACAGCAGGAGGGACAAAATCGGGAGTATGAAATTTAGATTTAGGCAACATCGAAAACGAACATTGTATACTTGGTTTTTAAATGTAGTAATTCATGCTCTGATTAATAAAAAAATATTTGTCCGGGACACTGCTTTAATGGCAGCAGAGATTACTACAGACACTGTGTGTATATTTGGGGAGGCTACCCCATGAGAACGGGGCAAGAAAACCTGATTGAGGAGGGACGTTTGCTTTGGTAAGAGGGGGAATCCAGGGTGTGCCCACTTTAAAGTCGAGGGTCAGCCTCTACCCAAGGAGAGCTTGGTTGCTTACACTTAATGGAGTGTGGTTAGTAAAAGACAAGATTCCTGATTTCATGGGAAAGCCCTATGCACCCCCCACATACTATCCACTATAGACGGGGAGCATAGGGGAGGGTTTCCTAGCTAATGAAGGTAATGACAGGGACTTTTCAGTGTCTGCTTCCTGGTCTCAGACGGGACTACATTTGAAGAACAACCTGCAGCACCTAACTAACATGCCACAGAGGGGTGTGGAGGGGGCAGCGACACGGATGTGAATTGCTAGAAAATCCATTCTGGTAGATTGAATCTCCCCAAGTAGGCTCAGGCTTCAGGTATCAAAGATCCCAAACTAGGTGCATTCCTGATCAGGAAACTCCTTTATTACTTCACTATGGATTTGGCAAAGCATGACTTGGGTTTTTTTTTTTTTTTTTTGGACACTAATGCGATGTGCGCTTTTAGATTTCAGCATTGTGCACATCTTTGGCTGCTGAATCCAATCCCCCCTGGTCTGTGTGCATTTATAAAGGTGTTTAAGATTTCCAGTAAAATGTATAAAAAATAAATAAAATACTGGGGTACAATGGTGAAGTGTAGGTGATCGCTGCCCCTTACTTTCACTTCCAGCTTTCATTACATTTTCTGCACTCTGACAGAATGGCTGTTGGGTTTTTACTGCGATCAGGTGCTCCATCAGGAGATGTATCCACAACTTCTTTTCCTGTGCAAAAATGTCACCAGACAGGAAGTGAGGATCTATAAAGACATCTGTCAGTGTTAACCTTATTGCCTTTTTCTACTATACTAAATAAAACGTGTGTGTGTGTGTGTGTCTTTTCTCAATACTTTTTATTGAAGTTGCCTTGGATCCACCCTGCTCGGGCATTCCCATCTTACTTGTGGGCAGGTAAAGCCCACAGGCATAGACTTCCACGATACGATCATCTTCTCCGCATGCTACGTAGACTCGCGCGCCCCCCCCCCCCCTTCATCCCGGAAGAGGACACAGCAGTAGTGGTTGGAGCAATCATCAATTCCCGACGACTACGCAAACTCCCTCTACTTAGGACTACCGAAATACCAGATTTCACGTCTACAAGTCGTACAGAACTTGGCAGCCAGACTGGTAACAGGTAAAATGTGGGAACCAATCTTCCCGGTCTTGAGGTCCCTCCACTGGCTGGCTGTACAGGACCAGGTGATATTTAAGATACTCTGCCTCACCCACAAATGTACACAAGATAATGCTCCTCAATACTTAAGCGAGAAAATAAAACCCTACGTCACAAATCGTGTGCTCCGGTCAACCAAAAACTTCTCTAAATCCCGCTACAAATCTAAGGGGAGAACTTAGATTTGCAGTCCAAGGACCCCGTCTTTGGAATGCTCTACCCGCGACCATCCGCTTGGAAGAAAACCATCGGGCTTTTAGGAAAAAAAAAACGAAAGGCCCACCTCTTCTGAAGGATCAGGACGACACTGGATGCAAAGCGTCTTGAGGCGATTAAGTTTGCATTTGTTGCGCAATACAAGTTACTCAATCGCGATGCTGATGTAATGCCAGCATGCACCACCCATTCTCCCTCAGTGCTGCACGCTGACTCCGGGGAAATTACATTTGGTGCCACGGAGACTAAGTGGTAGACCACAATGGCCCCATAGCAACAGCCCTAAACGAGCAAGTAAAGTGTTTCACCCCCCCCCCCCCCCAAATGTTTCTGATGGTTATTGCTGTTTAATACTGTAAAGTTCATTTTATGGTTAAAACTCAGTTAAGCCTTTACAGTTCCACAAGAGGTCTGAAGCTATAATTATTGCTCACTTTATGTGTTAGGGACTGGCGCATATGAGCATTTAATTATATTTACACTTCAAACATTTTTGATCACTTATTACTATCACAAGAAATGTAAACCCCTTGTGATAACAAGCAGTGGTTGGTCCTCTTTACTGAGACATCTGGTGTCTAATAATTAGGGGTGCAACGGATCACGGTTGATCCGTGATCCGAACGGGTCACCACCTTCGGATCGGCACGCTATGCGATCCGCGGCCATAGCATTAGGAAAGGCCGCGGCTTCGGCCTAGCTCCGGAGCCGCGGCCATCTTGGTACACTCGGCGGCGGCTCCTCCTCTCTGTTTACACCCACAGAGGAGGAGCCCACGCTCAAGGAACACACATGCCGATCTCTGATCTGAGGTCTGCACGGGGGGGCTCACTGTCTGCCTGTACTATGGGGGGGGAGGGGGTCACTGTCTGCCTGTACTATGGGGGGGGAGGGGGTCACTGTCTGCCTGTACTACTTGGGGGGGGTCACTGTCTGCCTGTACTATGGGGGGGGTGTCTTTTTTTTTTTTTTTTTTTTTTTTTTTTTTTTTGCTGATCCGAAAAATTATCCGATCCGTGACTGCTGATCTGAGGAACGATCCGAACCGTGAGTTTTTTTTGATCCGTTGCACCCCTACTAATAAATATTGGTCCCTTGACTGCTTCAAATCAAACTTTGATGGCTTTTATTTTAAGCTTTCCTATGCTGGCAATGGCTAGTAAACGGGCTGAAGCCAGAAGTGACTAAATCCTCGTCACATCCGGTTTCTGACATCTCAGTGGAAGGCATGACATCCATTCCACTGTCTCAGGAAGAGGATGCCGCTGGACACATTCTTACCAGGCTCCCTGATCGATCGTATGGGAGAGACTGACAAGGTGGCCCTTTAGCTGCTCGGATTACCTTCACAAGACAGTCACTGGTGAAGAAAATGTCTTGGTCATCGCTGAAGTGATAGCCGAGATATCACCCCTACTATCCATCAACATTCCAGTAAGTTGCTGGACAGGAAGCAGTTAAATGGCTCCAGCCAAAACATTTTTTTAGTTTTGACCAGTATGAAAGGATAAAATCTTGGTCTGGTTTATGCTTCGCGCACACTAGGCTCTTAATGTGCCTAAAACCAAGTTTTTCAAATGTGTTTAGGCGTGTGAAGGTTTTGGGTGTTTATGCATTTCATTGGCCTGAAATGAACGCTCAAATGCTAAACGTGCCTAGTGTTTAGATGCATCAGGCATTTTTCCCGTCCAAAAGCTCCCCTCCTGTACGTGATTTTGGTGCATTCAGATTTCTGCCTGTAAATGCCTAGATTCTCCCATCATTGATTAGAAGTTTGTTCGTTTAAAAAAAAAAAAAAAAAAAAAAAATCCAACCTGCCCCTCCTGTACGTGATTTTGGTGCATTCAGATTTCTGCCTGTAAATGCCTAGATTCTCCCATCATTGATTAGAAGTTTGTTCGTTTAAAAAAAAAAAAAAATCCAACCTGCCCAATCAGTCAAATTCAATGGCTGCAGGAAAATCCGCCATTGTTGTGGCCCACAAATGGTGCGACATTCAAACAAGTTGTTGGTTACAATTTTTGAAAGAATTTGCTTGGCATTTCACCCTTGTATGGTCATTACACAGTGGGGTATTTAGGGGCAGAAAGTCCCACCTGTCTGACAGCTGCAGTGGGAATGAGGCCTTTAGTTGACTGAACTATACCTTTATCATTTGGGGTGGCACAACGTTTGGATCATAACCTGCCATGGTGCTCTATGCTGGCATGTGCTGTAATACAAGATGGGTCTAGTGCTTGTACATCATTTTACCTTATTTAAGTACAGGTGTAGAGGAACAAGTACTCTTGTTGTTTGACACTTGGTACATTTGAAGAGAGGCTAGAGAAAGTGGATGGTACTTGGCAGTGGAGCCGTGGTAAAGATTCCGAATTCACATGATGCAGAAAATGCTTGTGGTGATTTTTTTATTTTTTACAAGGACAGGAGTCCAGTATTCTCAACTCATGAAGTAAAGTTCTATACCGGAGGCAGAAGAATAAAGGACAATTCCCCTATACAATACATAAGTCCATGATGTGCACAACAGTTGGAGGACTGAATCCTTTTATGAATTGAGGTGCTGATTGTTTTGTGGCTTTTCCAGATGTAGTCTGCAGGCGTCATTGCACCTCACAGGCTCACTTTAGGCTGCATTCACACCTGAGCGTCAGTCAGTCGTTTTTTCCGGCGTTTTTTCGCGCTTATTTGCGCGTTTGCATACAGCGTCGTCTGACGTTTTTATACTTCGACGTTTTTTATTTTAGCCAATAGGAAAAATTATCTTCATCACTTGTTGCTATGTTGGTAGAATTTTTTTTAATCTTCTGCCTGGGTGAAAAGTTCTATTGATTTAAAGCGACAAAACGCCTGTAGCAAACGCTTGTTGTCGCGCTAGTCGCTTGAATCGAGCGTTTCCATTACTTTCTATGGGAAATTGAGACGCTCAAATACGCCCAAACCGCCCAATACGCGCGACAAAAAAAGGGTCCGGAACTTTTTTAGCTATGGGCGTCAGGCGCATCAGCGTTCAGATGTGAACCATCTCCATAGGCTTTCATGTATTTTTCTCCCTCTGGCGTTTGTGAGCGTCGCGCTACAGGCGACAAAACGCCTAGGTGTGAATGGAGCCTTAAGGTGCTGGAATTCAAAATGTAATGAATTATGAGAAGTTGAGAGGTGGCAGACCTTGTTAAACTCGTCCAAGTCAATAGGGTTGTGCCATGACTCATGGGTACAATAGTCTCATTGAAAATTGCGATTTGGCAAAAAAAGTAATTTAGGAGGTTGCAGGATCACCTTTCTAAACAGTCTGGCAGTGGCTGCCTGGCCATACAATAAGCGACTCTCCCTCAGATTGCTTTGCAGAGAATGGGCAAGTGTGAACATAAAGGATCACTAAAGGAAATTTTTATTTTTTAGCTAAATCGCTTCCTTTAACTTACTGCAGTACTGGGTTCATGTCCTTATTGCTCGTTTTTTTTTTGCTTTGAAGTTGCTGTAATCCTGCTCTGTTCTCCACACTTCCTGCTTGTCTGTTTCCTTATAACCCCAGTACTGGGAGCTTTCTCACGGTGGTCTAAGCTGTCATTACTGTGTGTCTAAAACTTCCCAGAACCAATCGAATTTTAAAAACAAAACACTACCCTGGATTTGTTTTTGTTCTGTGTGTTTATTTCTACTTTGCAGAAACGTGAAGCCAGTTCAAAAGTAAAACTAACCTGCAGGCACATTATGTGATAAATCAATTTTTAATCATTTTAAAAAGGAAATCGGTTAACTTTTTTTTTTTTTTTTTTCTTTGCAACATGTTGCACCCATATTCAGGGTATAACCTATTGCAAACGGACATGCTCTGTACCTCCTATATCTGATAGCTAGCGGAGATCTTTCCCCTGCTGCCTAGCACAATTTAAGAGTTGCTGAGCGGGGGCACTGCTCACCCTGCTGCATCACTCATTCAGTGTCCTGTGAATGGGAAAACGACAAGGTCTGGAGTATTTGCAGATGTCTGCTTGTAGTTTTCAATCAACTTCTGCTGTGCTGTGGAGCACCATGGTAGTGCATTCTCTCTTGTTGTCAGATTGTATCTGCTTGCCCGGGCGTACTGACAGATTGGCAGAAGACCTGTGAACTTGGGTTAAAAGAATAAGTGACAAAACAAACCTGGCTGTGTCTTGTATGACTTTGCTCATCGGTAAGTGACAGGTGTATTGGCTTTGTTCTGATCTGTATACAGGAGTTGCAATGTTTTCATGTAGCTAACCAGAGCTTGCTGAAATAACACCTTGTATACATTTCACTTTACCCTGAAGAGATTTTAGTAAAATTGAATTGTAGATTTCAGGTTGGTTTATTTCCCTGTTTGCCGTCTGCCAGGATTTCCCCCTTTCTCATCACAAATGTCGCTGTACAAAGGGCTGGCTTTATAGAAAGACAAATATTTGACCAGAAGAATGTTCACATGTAGAGAAGCTGCTTGCGTATTGCAGATTTTCTTTAACACTGCTGTAGCGCCCCCTTACTTTCAGTATGGGCACTAAGCTAAAGTTAGTGGGAAGTCAGTTATGTTGCTCACTCTAATTTTGTTAAATTTGGGCTGCTGTCATTTTTAGAACTGTCCTGTGGGTCAGCCTGCGCTCCGGGGTTGTCAATCTCACCCCTGGACGACAGAGGGCACCATAGGGGTTCTAACAGAGCCACTTTTCCCCAGCAGCCAATTGGAGTTTTTCCCTCGCGGGGCATGCTGGGGAAGGATATATCTGTGGCAGGCGTTATTTTTTGGGGTTTCTTCGCGGGTTCCAGGTGCCGCACCTGGTGACTTCAATGCATCTGATTCCATAGACTCTAATGTCTCATGAATTTCGCAAGCAATTTGCACGAAAATGGAGGTCCTGGCAGTTTGAACCGAGGTTTAAGCTTATTTAAACCCAAACATAAAAATGTTATATGCATCTTAATGGGTTTTAGATGTGGTGCATGCACTAGTTTTCTTTTAGGGGCTAATTCGCGTGGGAGGCGGGAAAAGCAGGTGGTTGAGGAGCAGTTTTACCGCTTTAACATGGAGATGCAGCTGCTCAGGACTGGACACATGTCGCGAATCACGATGCTTGGCTTTGTGGCTGCGGGAAACGGTCTTATTCAGTAAGTGATAATGCTTCAAAGCTGCAAGATTACATTTTGTTGTTGGGTTTAGTTATCCTTTTTAATGGGAGAAGGTGGGTTAGCAGTTATTTTTTACTTTATAAGGAGCATTTGCAATTTGCATTTTCTGCTCTGAAGCCAGAACATGGCACATGCCAGGATACAACTGCTAGCTCAAATCTCCGAACATGTATTTATATCAAATGTAACAATCGTAAATTAATAAATAATGTTATATTCCTTTTTGAGATGAAGGTTTACATAAAAGGTGGTCACTTTAAGCACACCTGTCAGTGTTGAATGGTCAATCTCCTCCCTGTAACTGCCAGAGAGCTTTTCTGTTAAAAAACCCTTTTTCTGGCAGGGTCACCAGGTGACGATGGGAAAGCCTAAAAAGGAAACAAAGGCAACCATCGTATTGAAGAACTGGTAGGCTAGATTTGGGTTTTATTACTGCTTTAAGATTCTAATATAAAAGAACGCTACAGTAGTATAACAAACTTTGTAAATTGCTTCTTGACTTTGACAGCCTTATTATATAACACGTTTTTATCTTGCAGTAACGGCAACGCCCTTGTTCGGCACTGAGCAGTGTGCCAATGGCCCAGGCGTGTGGTGTGTGAATATCCGAACCGCTAAACAGTGCAGTGCAGTCACTCATTGCCAGCAAACTGTATGGAACAAACCAGTAATGGTAAGTTATTCAGGCTTGAACACCTTTATAAGAAATTCTTTGTTCTCATTCTGAAAATGCTAGATGCCTGGTTATGCTGGACTTTAGTACTTGGTTACTGGCTTAGAAAATCCTAGTAAGGACCCGTATCAATGGGCTTTGGTCATGTGTGGATTGCATTAGTTTGAGACGCTTCTGAAATCATCCATTGACTGGTACATTTGACCTGCAGTTGACCACTTGACCCGCGTCTGTGCTGCTTTGAACATATTTTGCATACCTGTAGCTTTGTATTGGTTTTTAAAAACCATCTGAAGTGAATAAAAAAAGCTCATCCACAAGATTTGTTTTAACCCCCTTGGAGCCAACAACTGCTAGCCCTTTAAGGGCTAAATGCCTGGGTTTGGGGCTTAAGGTCACGTCACTGGCTGCAAGCAGTAAACTGGAGCTTTCAGTTAGCTGCCAGGAGGGTGCAGGATGCATGCTCTTAGCATAGCTATCGCCACTGTTGCATACATGTGGCTGCTCAGCACCAAGGCCCAGTCGCTTATTTGCATGTACTTGGTGCCTAGGGGCGAAGCTATTGGAGTAGCGATTGTAAGTACAATCTGTTCCTAATGCTTGGTGCATGTGCAGAGTTTTTTAAAGTCTTTTTTGATCACATAGACTACACCACCATGTTTAACAAGCAGCTGTCGGATGCTTTATCGAAGACCACACAGGGTAATCGGTGCTTGTTACTCACCAATCATCCCCAACTGTCTATTGTGTGGTATTCCCCTGTGTCCTCGTCCGCTCCCCCTCTGTCCCAAATCTGTCAGGACGGAGAGCGGTGGAGGGAGCTGGTAAATATGTAATTTACAGGCTTCTTTGAGTGTGCAGTCGGTGATCACTGACTGTCCATTCATAACTGAGCATTGTAAACTTTTTGATGCTTCAGTTTATGACTAATCAGGAGCCGCTGTCTCCTGTCCATTCATCTTCAGTACACCTGAGGTTGCTGAGAGGGACTAGGGAATCTGTTTCCCCAGTCCCTTTCTCAGTCTCAGAGGGGAGATGTCGGGGGGGTGGGGTGGTCTGTTTAGTGCCCATCAGTGCTGCATATTCGTGCCACTGTCGCATGACCTTAAGGTATCGGTGCTTTGACGGTCTTAAAGTGCAACCCAAATTACTGGCAGATCATAGCCCTTGTTGGCTCTTCTGTCCTTAGGAAAGGCCTTATTCTTAGATTTAAACCCAAAAAAGATTGCACCCAAAAAAGATTGCAATCTAGAAGTCCATTAAACATTTTTTTTCCCTAAACCGCAAGGATCTATAAGAACCCAAGATGCTCACTTTTGACAAACCTGGAGACTTCTGTTTGGTGCTGTAAGATCTTTTGGGTACACGGGAATCGACAGATTGCTGAATACTAGGATTGAAAATGATCTATGCTTGCAAACCTATTTTTATCTCTTTTCCAGAATTCTACCCCGTGTGAAATATGCAAGGAAGTTGTTACAGTAGTGGGAAACTTCTTAAAAGACAATATTACTCAGGTATGTATTCTGTGGATGTAAATTAAGATTTTCATCTTTGTCAAGAATAGAATGTTGTGCATCAATATCTGACAGATGAAGTTACATTTCCGCCAGATGTGATAAGTTTACTGCATAATGGCAAGAAGTTTTAGTGTTTGGGAATTACCCTGTCTCCTGGACTAAGATGACATTTTTTTGGTGTGGGTTTCCACCATTGAAAATTAATTTAGAGGAGTGACACTAAGTAACATCCAAAGCATGTTTGCTCTAATTGTGTACCTTGTATTAACTTAATAGACATGTATTTGATTCTCTTTACAGACTGAAACCCTGACACTCTTGAATAAAGCCTGTGAGATGCTTAGGGATCCTGCATTGGTTTCAGAATGCAAGCAGCTTGTCACAGAATACTACCCATTGGTTCTAAATATAATTGAGCAAGAATTTGTAAGTTGTGTGTATGTGATGGTGTATGTAATAACGAGTAAAAGCTTTATTGGGAGTTTTTCTACACCATGCTTTTAGTATTTTAAAGAGCAGGGTTAAAACTATTGAGGATTGGCCTCCCCCCCCCCCCCTTTTCTGTCCCAGTAACCACAAGGGGCAAATGTGTGAAACCCTAGGAGGGGCACATGCATGGCAATAACCCTTCCTGACTATCAAAACAAACATCACTTTTAGCTGTAGTTTCTCTTTAAAGGAGAGGCATGGCCCAAGCTCTTTGGGAGGCTTTTTTCCTTAAGGATCGTGTGTGTGTGACCTCATAGTTTTTGAATAGACTGGTTTATAAATGCTTTTCTCTTTCAAGAATAAGGTCTTGTGCATATTGGGTCTCTGAACAAGCCTCTCTGAATAACAGAGCGCCTGGCAGGAAAAATCTGCTTAAACGCATCTAAAGTCTTCCATTGCACACACATTTGGGTGCTTCTGGCATTTGAGCGATAATGCTCTGTTGACCTGACTTTTGTTTTATGTATTCTTCCCCTTGAGCCTTTAAATGCTCCTCCTAATATGCCTCTGTGCATGGAGGTGCTTTTACAGGCCGAAAAAACGAATGAATGGCAAATAAGAAACTAACCCAACACTGTTGGATCGGTATAACAGCCAGCTTCAGAAGCAATTGGACCTTCCATACTCTCGCATTACCTTTACAGAAACTCATGCTAAACGCTGCCATTTGCTTAATTGCTGATCTAGAGCTTCAGTATTGAGTTCTATACCTGATGTATACAAAGATTGACTGATGCCACAGAATAGTATTAAAGTACACCCCATGAAAAACTATTGGCTGTGAACAAGCAGAATTGAAATGGGTGGTCTTTAGTCGCTGTAAAAACAGATGAAGGCAATATATTTGCACGTGATGTATTTATTCTCAATCTAAATGAACAAAATGCATTTGTCATGGAAGTACACCCCCCTAAATGTATCACCACTTCAAATCTATTACATTAGAATCTGATATTCAAATTAGGTGCCAGTGATGAGAGCCTCATTAGGGAAGTACACTTAAGGTTAGGAGTTTTCTTGGATATTGATGTGCGGTGTCACATGCCATAATCAATTAAATTGTTGTAGGCCCTAAAAATGAAGGTTGTGAAACTCTAAGTGATTGCAGGACCATCACATTTAAAATCAAGCATTACAATGTAAGAGAAAAATCTACACGTGGCATAGATTTTAAACTGGTAATTTGTCCGGGACTAGCTGGCCCTGAAATTCAACACAGAAGCTGGATGTTTGATGCTAAAAGAAGCCTCCAGAAACCCCAAAATGTAACTAAGAGGTCAGCTGGTAACTCTTGCAACAGCTGACGAAAGTGCTTGGATTTACAGTTGAAGATAGACGAGTCAAAAAGTTGTTTGGCCACACTAACCTGTACATGTTTGCTGCAAACCAAACGCAGCATTTTAGGTAGAGGGCGCTCATGAACTGAATCATGTTGGTAAAAATGTTAGTTTGCTGGTTCAGGGCCTGGGCAGCTTTTAGTCGGTCAACTGATTTCTGCTTTATATAGGGTACTTGATGAGCATGTGAGGCCAGCTGTCTGAAAGTTGAACGAAAATGGAGAATTGAGTCTGAATTGACAGCACAGGATAATTAATAGTCAGAAATACAATTGGAGTACTTAAATGTCCTTAAAACGGAGATCCATGGAAAAAAAAAATCATTAAAAGCCAGCTGCTACACATACTGCAGCTGCTGGCTTTTAATAAATGGACACTTGCCTATCCTGCTGTCCCTCAATGTTGGCACCGCAGCTGAGGATTCCATCAGCTGTCGGGTGCTGCCATTGCGGGTAAGGGAACCCAGCTTCACGCTTGGAACCCTACTGCGCATGTGTGAGGCCCTGCTCCTCTCTCCCATTAGCCCAGGGAGGAGGAAATGGGACTTGTGGTGTGTGTGTGTCTTTTTTTTTTTTTTTTTTTCCCCCTTTATGGTTTGTGTGGCATTTCATGGTTTCATCTAGACACATTTTAAATGTGCATTTTCTTTTTACAGAGCAACCCAAGTGTGCCTTGCTGTGCTCTTGGTCTGTGCAAATCTTTACAGCAATACTTGGCAAGCCTGAAATCTGTTCAGATTACAACAAATGAGATTCCAGATGTGGATTTGTCCAAGATGGTGCCTCCATTCATGGCCAACCTCCCCAAGCTCCCCATTCTTTTTAAACCCCAAGAGAAGGCTGACTTAACACCGAAGGTAAAATATGAATATTAGCAAAGCAGAACTCTTTTGTGCCATTTAACATGCAAAGATTTCTGGTTGTATGAAGGTGTGGTTAGTGCTAGTACTGTTGGCCTTGTGCCAGGAGCAATGTCAGATCCTAGACTCACAGGGACAGAGCCATTTAAGCTGACATATGTGCACCAGTCTCATGCTCTGTTCTTGTTGCTCTAAACCTATTGCAAAATACTATGGCCCCAGTTATTTTGAATATTCAGCTTTTCTTGCATGTATTACAAAACTTTATCTGTGAACTGCAGTAAAATGTTTAAGTAATTCTATTTCTAGTGTAGGGGTAGATAATTGGAACAAGGGGTATTGTGGGAATCACAGGAGATCAGGGATTGAGGGAAGGGTATACAGATACTACCATTGATACATTTCTAAAGGTGCATGCTCTGAGTGCTTTCACACAGGTGTGGCGAAGCCATGGTTTTCATGCAGGTTACCTTAACTTTGCCTTAGACTGCTATTGCATGGGGTGCTTTTGGTGTGTTTTCTGAATGCATGCAGGAATATAATGTATGTTGTAATGTAACATGACTAAAATTTCTTTTAAGAACAAGGATGTCTGCCAGGACTGTCTACAGCTCGTTGGTGATATTCAAGACCAACTGAAAAGCAACTCTTCTTTCTCCAAAATGTTGATTGAGAATTTTCTGAGAGAATGTGACCAGCTTGGTGGTGGACTTTCTGAAATGGTAAAAACCTTTTTGTATAAGTAGTTCAGGGGATGTTAAGGCCCTTTCACATTAAGGAGTTTTTAAGGCAGTATGGCGCTGCTATACCGCCTGAAACTCATGCCAAGCAACCTCAATGTGAAAGCCCGAGGGCTTTCACACTGAGGTGATGCGCTGGTGGGAGAGAAACTCCTGTCAGCAGCATCTTGTGAGAGGAGCGGCGTGGATACCACTCCTTTCAATTGAAAACAATGGGAAAACGCGGCAATACGCCTCTATAGAGGCACATTGCGGGCGGTATTAACTCTTTCACGGCTACTAGAGGGGGTTAATACCGCACCGATAGCGGCCGCAAATCGACGGTAAAAATGGTGGCGCTATACGGTGCGGCTCCCACACCAATGTGAAAGGGGCCTAAATGTAAGTGATGTAGGGTCCTCTGCTGTGGCACTTGGAAAATGTCAACATGCAGCTCCCCATTCTATGGCAGTACAACCCTTGGTCATAACTTTTCAAAACTCGATGGTCTGGCCATGGCAGTCTATAAGGTAGACTGCTTCAATTTAAAATGTGCGTGAGGCAACTAATTTGCCAAGTCAAATTTTTTGTTAATATTAAAAATAAGATAACTTTTAAACTCGCAAAGTTCTTTGTATATGATCTCCACTCACCTGTGGACTTTGGCATACCAGTATGGCGTTGAACAAGTATACAGCTTGTCAACTCCAAATATATTCCTACTTAATTGGGAGTACATTTTTTTTGTTTTTTATTACTTTATTTGTATTTTTAATAAGGCAGCAAATTCTTATGAGATTAGCTGAAGTATATATGGGGTGTATTCCTTATTCCTAAAAAGACAAATTGAATGCGGCAGATTCACACCAGAATGTGATGAGGATAACTTCCCACACTGCAGGTGAATGCGCCGTCTTTGACTTGCATGCAGGTTCCAATGTACTATGCACTCCAAAGACAGATCGCAAACAATGTTGCTGCATTACTATGTAGTTGGTGTAGTGCACACTACTTTTTCCTGAGGTCCGGTGCATTTTTCAGCCCATTAAAATGAAGTCGCTGTTAAAAGCACCAGACAGGCGCATGTGCCGCATTCCCAGTGTGAACTGAGCCTCGGTAGTTTACATTTCCAAAATGCAATAGTTGGGTTATACATTTGTTTACGCATGTACTATGTAGAATCCGTACTAATATATGCTTTTTTTTCTAGTGCAAGACCTACGTTAATCAATATGCAGAACTGGCTTTGCAAATGGCGATACAACTGGTAAGCCAAATCGTGTATGTTAATATGGATATTGCCATTAAATCCCCCCCCCCCCTTTAAATTTTTAAAATCCTAATAACCTTGTTATGCTTTTGTCCATATCCGTACTAATTAAAGCTGATCTCTGGAAAAACTAATAATCTTCTCCTGCCCCCTAATCCACAAGGGTAAACTGCATTTTTAGGTACCCGAGCATCTGTTCCCCAGTGGGACTGTCCTCAGTGTACTCAAGTCTATTGAAGGATCTTCCTCCTTGCGAGTGCAGGGGCTGGTCTAGAAGCAGAGATTGTGTAAACCAGGGATCCTCAAACTACGGTCCTCCAGCTGTTGTAGAACTACACATTCCATGAGGCATTGTAACACACTGACCTTCAAAGACATGACTAGGCATGATGGGAATTGTAGTTCCTGAACTGGAGGGCTGTAGTTTGAAGACCCATGGTGTAAACTATAATTTTAGGCATAAACCAGTATTTAATTTTTGCAGTGCAGGCCCAGCCCCACTGTAAGTGGAGACTGTATTCCCAGTGTCGCGCTTTAACCACTCCTCACTTGCAGTCTTTTTAAATTTCAAAGCCCAATACACTTCTGGTGACTGAGGGCCACCAAAATACACTTTACTCCTGGCTTTCAGTCTAGCTGTCACTGTCTGTCCCCAAAAATATTGGAAAAAAATCCTGTTCCAGTCATGTGATTGCTGTGTTAGCAGTGACCTGCATCCTGGAGTCTTGGACCACAAACGCTGAATCTCTTGTCGTGATTAGTGGCAGCTCTGCCTTTATAACCGACACTGAAGAGCTGTGCTTCTGATACTGTAAGCTTGCATGCACAACTCTGGTGCCTGTGTTAGTGGAATGCAAGTCAGACAATTTACCGTATTTTTCGCTCTATAAGACGCACCTGACCATAAGACGCACATAGGTTTTAGAGGAGGAAAACAGGAAAAAAAATATTCTGAACCAAATGGTCCACTAAACTATTTACCAGTGCCAATGAAATGCAGCCTGACCTGTGCCAAAGAAATCCCTCCCAGCATAAATCCTCACTCTCAGAAAAAAATCCTCCCCCATCTCAAACTTGTGCCGTCTTCTCTCCCTTCCCAGTACAAACTGCCCTACTCCAGCTGCTTCTCCTGTTCTGTAAAAGCAGCCCGCTCTGCTGGGACTTGTAGTGCCTCTGTGGGGGGCTGAGATATGGCAACCTGCTATGCTGGGACTTGTAGTGCCTCTGTGGGGGGCTGAGATATGGCAACCTGCTCTGCTGGGACTTGTAGTGTCCTATACTGTGGGGAAACTGAGGAATCCTCAGTCCCCCCCACAGAGGCACTACAAGTCTCAGCAGAGCAGGTTGCCATATCTCACCCCTCCACAGAGGCACTACAAGTCCCAGCAGAGCAGGCTGTCACCTGTCCTCCAAACACAGCACAGCCTTCCATTCACTCACTCCTTGGCTGCCATAAATTCCTCCCCACTCTCCTCTCACAATAGTGTCCTACCTGAGCCTTGCATGACGAGCTGCATAGTGGGGTTCTGTATTACGAGGCTTCACAAGTTCACAAGGCTTTGTCACTGACCAGGCACCTCCGTGGCTGCAGCCGAGCAAAAAGCTGGGCATCGGCGGAAGCGACAACTGTGCGGGAGGAGGCCGTGGGAACCAGGACTTTGAAGTTCAGGTCGGGGGATTATCGTGCGGGGGGCAGTGCCAGATGTTCATTCGGACTATAAGACGCACAGACATTTTCCTCTATATATTTTTGAGGAAAAAAAGTGCGTCTAATGGTCCGAAAAATACGGTAAGTCCTGCTAGACCATTTTGCAGGTAGAGCTATGTGAAATTTAAAAAATAAGTGTCTATAGTTTAAAATCCAGTAATGCACTCTTGCCTTGCTCAGGTGCTCTGAGAACACAAAATGTGAGTTGGCAATCTTGGCCTTCCAGGAATGAAACTTTTTTTGAAACCATTAAATATACTGGTTTAGTCCTGCATTATGATTTACTCAGGGACGCTGGGCTTCAGCAAAATGTCAGCCTCCAGCAGGAAGAAACGGGAGCATTGCTGGAGGCAATTTACAGTACACTTATTTTGGTAGAATAATTATTGTGGCATGTATATTCCTTGCTAAAAACATAATTGATGGTTTTGCTTTAAGGACCAATGTCCTGGACTGAAAGAATGTGTCAGTCATCTGCCCACTACATGCACATAACCTTTGTATGCCCAGATATATATTTTCCCAATTGCTGCATATGACTTTAGGGCTGTCAGATCCAGTAACCTGGCACAGGTGTCGGCTGTTCTGTAATAGAACATTGTAAAACCTCCAACACTTGGCATGGTGCTTTGGATTAGATGGACAGGATGAGGTCAACTGCAAATTTTAGCCATCCAATGACCTTCAGTCACAAGAGTTGCTATTTAGCAACTTGGGGTTTTCAGTTGTCCTTGACAGTGTTGCATGCAAAATAAATATTTCTACCCAGTTGTACTAAACTAGACATTGAAACTTTTGGCAGGTGCTCAGTGTGTGTGCCCCTTAAGGCTCAGCAGCTCCATCCCATGAGATCATAACAGTTCAACAAGGAAAATGTTCTTTCCTAACCTGAATTTAATGCCAGAGCTATAGTGTAGATACTACAATGTGCATTCTTATTCATAATTAATGTGATTGTGAAATGAGGTAAATGTAATCTGTTGGGCAATAAAGGCTGACACTGCATTATAAAATGGCCTTTACACTAAAGCACAACAAGATGTATTCACCTTCTGGAGCATTAGAGCGGTACTGTGTTTTAGGCCTACGTTACCTGGCGTGATGTGTTGCAAAATTTGCTATACCGTAAAGCTTGGCACTAAGACTTCTGGTTGGCTTGGTGGTTTCCTATCTTTCCGCTTCTATCTTTTTCTTATGAAATACATATGCACTTGGGGTCTTCAAATGCAGCAAAGATCCACTTTAAACACCACAAACCATAGGCTCTAATTATTATTCAAAGCAAATGCCCTCATCTATCCATGTCTCCATCCTTCATTTTGTTTAAAAATCCCTTTCAAAAACACCCTAATATTTCTGGCCTTGGGCAAATGATTTATGAAGCATTTACTTCCTGGAATCCATCTGTCTTTAGCTCAAGCATGCAGGAGTGTGCTTATAAGAGTGCCTCCCTTCCTGAAGACTCCTGGGATGTATATTTGTCTAGGCATGGAAAGTAGCTGAAGAAATCAAAAACGGGAAAGTGTATTTACTAATCCTGAAAGCATGAGGATTAAAAATCTGATAGGGAGAGAAGTTCCACTTGGCCCCCGTTCATATCGGGTCGATTTGACATGTCAAATTGGAGCCGATTACTGGCACCATCCAAGTCCGTGCAGCGACGACTTTGCGGCGCTGCACAGATTCTCAAATAGTTCCTGCACTACTTTTGGCAACTTTGGGGCGATTTCAATATTCATCTGTGCATGAACCCACACAGATGTCTCAAATCGCCCCCAAAGTAGGACTGAAATGTCAGTTTGAAATCGTTCAGCTCATTTCGTACCCGCATTCAGTGTGACCCTAGGCTTAAATACAGGATTTCTCGGCTCCATTGTGTAGTGACAAAATTCTTTACCAATGGACTTGGTCAGCCAGAGGCAGATTTTAGATTCATTGATAGATGTTGTCCTTCAAATCTGACGTTGGGGAGAGGGACATGAATCTGTAAAATGTGTGGAATCGCACTCCAAATTCATCTAGGACCAATTTGCAAAATCTGGCCAAAATTCACTGCATCCAGCTCATTCAGATTATTTGTAGCCAAATAAAGCAGACCCTGACAAATCATACAGCCCCAAAACGCAACAGAACTAACTCGCTCATTCTGATATCCTTTTGGCAAACTCAACTGGTGAACGCACGGGACACTGTTTGCTTAGTGGCACTTTGCATTTTTGGTGATCTTAGATTTTGTAAAAATGATCTAATGGTAATTCCTTGCCTTCTGAAATCCACCTCTTTCTCTTTGGTGCTACACCCCTTTGTCTCTGCTCAGCATCAGGTATGTGGCGTGACTTTGTTATTGCTGTGCAAATAATTTTTGCTTAAACTACTAATATCTGAATTGGAAAGTGTGCAGCTAAGAACCAGTATTCTCAGCCTGTTGTAGGACTCGTGACTTCTGCATTGCAAATCTCAAGGCTACAATGATCAAGCATCTAGAGCCTTGCATATCCTAAGAATTTTACATACTACCTACTATACCAGATAAATGGAAACTTCTACAGCCTCTTGCACTAAATTTTATTTACTTTTTAAATAAGACGGTTGTCCATTAAAGCAATTTTGCAAATGTTTGGTATAAAGCTAGATGTACGTTCTCCTGTTCCCACTCATGATCTGAGATTAATACACCATTCTTTAGGGCCAATTTGTTATAATTTGCCATCAATAACCTGTTTGTATGGTGTTAAACCCTTAGGCCAGGTTCACATCTGCAGGACTTGCACACACACTGACAGTCGCAACAACCCACACAAATGTGGCACCATTAAACAGAACGCCGCCCACCCTGGAAATGGTCCTTGTGCTAGGAACCTCGGTTCCTGCGCAGGCTGCGATTTCTAAAATGGTACAGCGACTTCTTTCCTATAGTGCATGGCAGCCCATTCAAAGGGGCTCTCGTGTCTATACGAACCGCACGGGTGTGAACCTAGCCGGAGTGCTAAATTGGCGTGAAAATGACTAAGCCAGACTTACTGCAGTAGTTGTGCGCATTACATTTTTGGGATATTTCTTTACTGCCTCCCAGTTGGCATCTCTGATCGGCAGTTGCCATGGTGCTGCCCATGGGGTTGGTTATGACACCAGCCAAAGCAATGATATTGCAACTTGGTTGTGAGCAAAAGCAGTTTGGATATCATTCATGACATGCCTGATTAGTTTTTGGAAACAAAACGAAATCTATGGGCTTGATTCTGCTTTAAATCATCACGGCCTAAGTACTCTCGTTCCTTGAAGCTATCCATGGGTACTACTTTAACCTCTTCAATTCCGCGCTATTAACAGAATACGTGAACAGCGTGGACCTGAGGCGCCGGGGTCACGTCTTAGGACGTGATTTGCTTGTAATTCCCCGCGCGCCACAGGGAAAAACAGTCCCGACGCATCACCGAGGATCCGATGCGTGTACCCGGCGGCCGCGATGTCCGTCAGGTACACGCGATCGTCGGTGAGAGAGCAGGGACGTGGAGCTCTGAGTGTAAACACAGAGCTTCACGTGCTGTCAGTGAGGTGACAGATGCTGTTTCTCTTGTACATAGGGAGACAGCATCGGTCACCTCCCCCAGTCACCCCCCCTCCCCCCACACAGTTAGAACACACCCAGGCAATACATTTAACCCCTAGTGTTAACCCCTTCAATGCCAGTCACATTTATACAGTAATTAGTGCATTTTTATAGCACTGGTCGCTGTATAAATGTGAATGGCGCCAAAAATGTGTCAAAAGTGTCCGTCGCAATATCGCAGTCCCAATAAAAATCGCAGATTGCCGCCATTACTAGTAAAAAAAATATAAAAAAAAAAATCATTTTGTCCCCTATTTTGTAGGTGCTATAACTTTTGCGCAAAGCAGTCACTTATTGTGATTTTTTTTTTTTTTTTTTTTACAAAAATACGTAGAATAATACGTATCGGCCTTAACTGAGAAAAAAAAAAAAAAATGGGATATTTATTATAGCAACAAGTAAAAAAAAAAATATATATATATATATAATATTTTTTTTAAATTGTCGCTCTTTTTTTCATTATAACGCAAAAAATAAAAACCGCACGGGCAATCAAATACCACCAAAAGAAAGCTCTATTTGTGGGGAAAAAAAGGACGCCAATTTTGTTTGGGTGCCACGTCGCACGGCCGCGCAATTGTCAGTTAAAGCGACGCAGTGCCGGAAGCTGAAATTTCGCCTGGGCACGAAGGGGGTTTATGTGCCCAGTAAGCAAGTGGCTGCATAAATACTATAGATTCTCTAACTTTATCTGTAAAACTCGTACACACTAAGAATCGGGCGCACTAAGAATCGGGCGAACATTTTCGTCCAAAGAATTTTTGTATGTGTACACAAGTTTTTGATAAGACTATTCTGAATTTGTCATATGAAAATTCCTGAAGGGGCAAATTCCAAAAAAGTTCTCATACGGAAACGGAACGAACGATTTTCTTTTAATGTGTACCATTTTCAGACAAGAAAAAGCAGAAAAGTGCGCATGATCAGAAACCATAAACAAAAAGCCTGTTGTACGAAAATATTTGTAAGAATTGTTATACTTCTATTCTTTTATCGGTTCCCATTTGCTGTAAACAAAAATCTGACGAACGTTCGCTGTTAATTTTAATGTTTTTTTATTTTTGTTTTATTTCTTGGTGTGTACCCCACCTTTAGTAGTTGTGTTCTGTTGTGCCAGGGTTTCATAATATGCGCTGCCCCTAGTGGTTATGATTGCGATTGTCGGAAAAGTTTTAAAGCGGAGCTCCACCCAGGAAAACAACATTTTCCCATGTTTAAAAAAATTAAATAAAAAAAACCTGAGAAAAAAAAAACTCACCCGAAATACCTGTTGCTATGCGGAAGTCCGTAATCTGCCTCTTCCACTCCGGTGCCTTTTCTTCTTGTCCTTCTCCTTGTGAATGGGGCGCGCTGCTTTCTGGGAACTGTGTGTGTTCTTAGAGCAGCGCGCCCATTCACAAGCCAGCGTGAGACTCACGCAGGCGCAGTAGGAAATGGGCAGTGAAGCCGTACGGCTTCACTGCCTGTTTCCCATAGTGTGAATGGCGGCGCGGGACCCGGAGCGATCGGGGGGCCCATCAGCGCGGGCAAGTAGGACAAGGTAAGTGTCATTTAAAGTCAGCAGCTACACTGTTAGTAGCTGCTGACTTTAAAAAAAAAAAAATCGCGGTTTGAGCTCCGCTTTAACCCATAAGGCCTGGCTCGCGTACATATACGTCAGCACTTTAAAGATGGATATCTTGGTAATGGCAGCAGCCACAACTGAGATGTCCATCTTTTCCGTGGCCGGTCCTGTAAACTATAATGGTGGCCTCTGCGGCAGATTTGCTGCAAGATCGGTTATTGGCAGCGGGAGAGGGGCCTCCTGCCACTCTTCCGCCAAAAAACAGCTTGGTCCTTTATTGGATTTTTTTTTTTTTTTAAACCACTGAAAGCTGCCAATGTGTTGGCTTTTTAATGGGGTAACCTATAACGGGTATGCAGCCAGTAAGTCTTTAGTCCTACTGCCACATCCATAAATGACAGACTACCCAATGGTAGCTGCTTGTTTTTTTTTTTTTTTCCTTCCACCATTTTGTTTATTTTGACTAACAACTGTTTGTATTGTGTTTTTAATTGAATAGGTTTTTGTGTTTTTAATTGAATAGGTTTTGCCTGTTTATTACAGCAGCAGTTCCTATGCATTGTACAGGATAATGCTCTAACACATCTGGGGGGGGTTCTGTTTAAGAATAAGTTTACTTTTGTCCTTGGGAGCCTGCAGAGCATTGCACCCTCAATCAGCAGTTTAGAAATGCAATGTCGGGCTGAAAACTCGCAGTACAGCCATCTGCCTGTACCAGCAGACAATTACCAAAGAGCAGGAAGAATGAATGAGCCAAGAATGCTCACCAGTGCCTTCAGTTTAAGAACTACAGGCAGTCTGCTGCAGTAGAAATGGGACTTCAGATAGCTGTGAATAAATGACACGACTGTGGGCGGAGCCCCTCACAGCTGCACTGTTTTAACTAATCCCTACAATGAGGGATCAGGGGTTGAACCCGGGCTTCTGCTTTAGTAACCCAACACATGCTGACAAATGTATTAATATGCTCCCGTTTGAATGGAAATCTAGTTTCACGATTGCTTTCTAAAAATAAAACCATTTATCTAAAATAATTTTTTACGTGGACTCTTCTTTCAGACAGCAAATGAAATATGTAATGGTGCTGGTCTGTGTACAAAGGCTTCCCCCCATCAGGATCTGATCCCCGCCAAAGTAATCATTCCAGCAATGAAACTGCAGCCAGCAATACAAGTAAGCAAGTTACCCTTTTGTGTGTTATAGCAGATTAAATAACCTATTGAGTCATATTACTGTATAGCCAAAATATTTCTAGTTTTGGATAGAGTAAGGTTCCATGCACACTGAAGCTGATAAAAGCTATAAAAAACGCCAGTAGCTTTGCAGGGAGCCTTGCAACGTTTTTTGTTTTTGCAATGGCGTTTTTCAGTGTAGCTTTTATTTATGTATGTTTGTTTTTTTGGCGTACCTTTTTTGGATACATAATTACACGTCTAGTCCTGTAGATGCAAAAGAGTGAAAATAATCCACTTTTCTGGGTGACAGCAGTCACCTGGACAAAGAACGGAATCGTCCCAAATTGCAATAAAATTGGAGAGGTTGTAACCTTTTTGCTGCCGTCTAAAACGCATCTTTTGGCTGTACAAAGCACGTTGCAAAATCAACTGCATATGTAATTTTCTTTTTGGACTTAAAAACGAATTCTACAGGGTTCCCCCTCCCTGCATTGTCCATGCACACTATAGGTGTTAACAGGAATACAGACTCGGGCGATTTTACAGGCAAAAAAAGCCCATTACTTGTGCGTTCGGGAGAAGAGCTTTTGCGCATTAAACATTTGATGGGGGGGAAAACACATTTTTACTAGGCTTTTAGAGATTTTTTTTTTTTTTTTTTCTCAATGGACAGAATAAATTCTGGCCAATGAATACATTTCCAAGTGCTTAACTTGCTTGAAAACACAGCTTAACCACTTCAGCCCCGGAAGAATTGGCTGCTCAATGCGATACGGCACTTTGTCGCTTTAGGTGACAATTGCGCGGTCCTGCCATGTTTTACCCAAACAATTTCTCCCCATACCCCCCCCCCCCCCCACAAACCGCTTTGTTTTGGTGGTATTTGATCATCTTTTGCAGTTTTTGTGCTATAAACAAAGTGTCAATTTAGAAAAAGAAATGTAAAATATTTTTCTCAGTTTAGGCGGCTATGTATTCTGTGTAGATGCTACAACTTTTGCACTAACCCAACTATGGGAAAAATGTATTGCCATGTACATGTCACTGTCCGGAAGGGGGTTAACACTAGGGGGCTAATTGTGTTCCCAATGATGTGTTCTAACTGTGGTGGGGAAGGAGACTTTCTATAGGAGATGACGGATCGTCTTTTGTAGAAAGACACAATCTTTCCTCACAGCACAGAGATGTGTTTACAGACAAACGCTTCCGCCCGCTGGCCACACACTCATCGGGTTCCCTACTGTGCAGGGGGTGCGTGCCCTCTGGTGGCGCTATATAGATAGGATTTTTCCCAGGAGAGCAATTCTTCCAGGAGAGCAATTCTTCCACAGTATATCTGCGTGAGCTGGTCAGGAACCAGTGAAGTGTTTTTGCAGCTGCTCTTCTCCTGGCAGGCGAAAAGCATTTAGACGAGCCCAAGAGGGCTTGAGGCCTAAAGTTTTGCATAGAGTAGAAGGTTGGTATAACGTTCCCAGGTTTTTTTTTTTTTTGCTGGGTTTAAACTACCTCAGGAGATTGTAATAGGAATGTCGGCACTGTAATATGGGAGGATGTTAAATATGGCTTTTTTTTTTTTTTTTTCTTGCGGGGGCACTTACGGATTTGTGTTTTTTTAGGTTGCAGAGCGTGAAGACTCCGAAAATGTTCCTCTCTGTGAAATCTGTCAACTGGTGGTACGAAAAGTAGAAAAGCTTTTGGACAGTAACCGGTCACGGGTGTGTATAAAATGTATACGGATATGGAAGGGTTTGTAAAAACATAGGTCTTGTGTAGATCTGCTCAGTCTTGTATTTTTTCCCTAATAGGAACACATTAAAGAAGCTCTGGATAAAGTGTGTGATCTTTTGCCTTCTAAATATGCCAAAAAATGTGAAGATTTTGTTAATATGTATGCTGATTTGATCATTTCAATAATGGAAGCGGAAGGTGATCCCAAAATAATTTGCATGGCCCTGGGATGTTGCAGTTCAAAAAAACTAGAAATTGGTAAGTTTTACAAACGGATGCATTTATTTATTTTTCCCATAAATGTGCATTTTTGGGCCTACAAAACTGCTTGAACCCCTCCAAAACATTCCTGGCCTGTAGAATGGAGCACTTTCAAGTTTTTGCATTGCATGAAATATGCACAGAACACACCATATACCACTATATGAACCATGTTTATCTAATGATTGTACCAATTCTCCTGTTGAGGTTTCACTCTCATACATTTTTTTAATAAATAAAATGTTTTTATCCAATATGTCCTTTTTGTGGTGGACAAGGGCAGATGAAGTGGTGTTGGCAGAAAGTGCCAACCTTGGCTCCCCCCCCCCCCCCCAAATTTAAAGCTGTTGGCTCCTTTAATTGATCCAATCTTCTGCTTGTTTTGAATAGTGTAGAAAATGGTTGTTACCATGTGAACTATGTTTGGCATCTGTGCCCCATTTAGAAACTTCTCCAGATTTTGCTGTTCTATATAGATATGACAGGAAGTGAGAGGAAACCCAACCCACCCGCCGTCTTGGCGACAATGCAAAATTTGGGATTTGTACGTGGCTTTAGAGACTAATGTCCATCTTAAATTAACAAATTGGTAATACCAGCTGAAAATCACTTCTGTCTATGGGTCAGGAGTCTTGGATGGGACCTGTATACAGTTAACTTTATTAAAATTTTCACTAATTTGGAAACCTAATGTTTGTTTTATTACAATGTCAGAATTTCCTCACTGTAGTTGTGCTTTTTAAACAGTAAAACTCAATTCTGAAAGCTGTGAAGTCTGCAAGATGATTATGACCTATTTGGATCGTATACTGGGACAAAATGCCACCAAGGAGAAAATTGAGGATGGGTTACAAAAGATCTGCAATTTCCTTCCATCAGTCGTGCAAGATCAGGTATAACTTTTTGTACATAATGTTTTATAGAGGAGCGTTGTATATACAGCTGTGGCCAAACCTTTTGAAAATTACACAAATAATTCAGTTTTGATGGCAATTTGCATTTACTCAATGTTATGAAGAGTGATCAGATGAATTGCAATGTCCCTCTTTGCCATGAAAAAAAATTCCACTGCAGAAGCTTGTTTAGTAGTAGCTGCGATTGCTGCCTCTCTGCCAATTCCTTTACTGGCTTCCACTAGCCCAAGGTATAAAAAAAGGCTAAATCCTAACCACAACATAGAAAACGTGCTCTTGGCGCCTCCTGCTGGCCTCCGGGACCTCTTCCATTCACTGGAACTCCTTGGGTCCCATGCACACGGGACGCCGGTGCAAACTCTGCTAAACACACTTTTTAAAGGCTAAAACCGGCGTTTAAAACACCCGTTTTGCCGCGATTTTCGCGGCGTATTACCGCGTTTATGTGTTTGGTTAAGAAACATCATAAGACCCTCCCTAAGCTCAAAAAACAGTATTTAACCATTTCAGCCATTTTGTGAGACCAGAGTGAGTAGCAGCTGAGAGAGCAGCAGTGTACTTGTATTTAGAGTGTCACTTGCCACATTACCTGGCTACAAGTTGTAGATTGGCCACGTCACCTGCCACAAGTTGTGGATTGTCCACTTGCCACGTCGCCTGCCACGAGTTGTGGGTTGTCCACAATGCAAGCAATTGTTTTTTTTAATGGTTTTTCATTTGCCATCATTTTTGAGATTTCTAATGTAAAAATTAGGTCACATTTAAAAAAAAAATAGGTCAAATTTAAAAACGCCTATAAACTAAATCGTGGCAAAGCGCTGGTACCGTGTTTAGCGTCAAACGCAAACGTTTGGATAAATGCAACTGCCTAAAAACGTCAAACGAGACTGTGTGCATGGACACATAAGATAACATTGAATGTGTTCAAGGGCAGTTGAAAAGTGTCCAACTGCCTCTGAACACTCGTTTACCAGCATCTCGTGTGCATGGGGCCTTAGTACGTCTGTCTGGTCAGCTTCTACCCTGTCCGTGTTTTATGCAAACTCTAATTTATTCATGGAAACGTATCCCACCTCCAATTAAGAACTGTACTTGAGTCTTGGCCTGAAGGAACAGTAAGTATGACGTTCAGAGCACATGCGCCAGTGATGTCACCTTCTGCGGCTTGCTAGAATGTCCTAAATGGTGCATGTTTAGGAGATATTCATTTTACCTACAGGTAAGATTATAATAAAGCTACCACTAAGGAGTATTTACAGTTTGAAAAGCTAGGCCAACACAGATTTTGCTGCAGTGTCCTTATGCACTGAGCCTAAGAAAGTTTGAATATAGGAAGCTGCATTCATTTACTGCCAGTGATCAATACAGTAAAACTTTGGTGTGAGCGTTTTTGCAAGACAAGCAACTTTTTTTTTTTGCCTTTCTACAAGCGATGTCTTGGTATAAGTGTAGCATGTCACAACTGAGTATAAAAAGAGGTGCCTCCAAGTGTAGCAATCTGGCTACATTTGATGAAGGTACAACATTTAATAACTTGCATGGCTAAAACGGGCACATCTAAGTTTGCAGGCCTCTGGGGGGTAAAGCTGTCCACATAGACCGTCCTCCACATGGCCATCGACGTCATCCCTTCCACGAGCCATTCAAGTTTCGCTTTCAGATCGCTCTACTGCAGGGTAGTCTTCCCAGTCACGATTGCAAACGGACAACTGTAAGAGCCGGCAGTGCACAGAATGGTCTATGTGGACAGACTTACCCCGGATGCCTGCATACTTTGATGTGCCTCCTTTTTAATCAGCCATGTGAGTTGCCAAATGTTGTACCTACATTAAATGTAACCAGATTACTACACTTGGAGGTGCCTTTGTTCTTTTATACTCTACAGCTCCTGATGGATTTGGCTTCTAATCCCCTTGTGGATGGCCATGTTATGGTTACACAACCTATTGCATCGCTATAATCTTTATATATGGACTATAGACTTGTGAATAAATGGTTGTGGAACAAATCATTTCAGTTTCCTTTAGTTCTTATGGGAAAATTTGCTTTGATGTAAGAGTGCTTCCGATTACAAGCATGCTTCCGGAATGAATTATGCTTGCAATCCAAGGCTTTACTGTAAACTAATACCTCACTCACTTTTGGAAGAGTCTCTACCCCTTTTTACACTTGTTTTCACAGGCTGTTTGTAAAATTGCAGCAGCATCCCAGACCTTTAATATTTAGTCCACCTAAAAATGAAAGGCTTACCTCAGAATCGTGGGAGAGTGTAATAGTTGTGTGCCATAATACTCCACAAACATGTGTCATAGCTGCAGGTGTTTGTGTAGGACTACTTGGAGGCGAGGGATTCTATAATTTGGCAGTATCTACATACCATATGCAAATACATTTGGACCAGAAATGGCTATTATGGTGGTACAAAGTGAAAAGTTTTAAAGAGTAATTTATAGAAATCTTGATTAAAAACGTTTTTATTGCTGAAATTGTTCATGTCTTCTATTTGCAGTGCCACACTATTATAACCATGTATGGGCCTATAATCTTGGAATTGCTGCTTCAAAAAATGGATCCAGGCACAGTTTGTATGGTAAGGCAAAATATTAAGATTTTAAAATGTAATTCCTTTTGAGCACATGAACGCCTCTGTATACACATACAGAACGTCTTGTGTACATGTGAAAGTATAATGGTATCATGGGCCAACCAGTCAATCGGCTGAAGAGTCCAAACCCAGAATGAAGACCTGGAAAAAGATGGCTGCACCTGTGACAGCTCTGACGCTGTAGGGGACTGGTTGGCAGGTAAATCTGCTATTTTGTACTTTTGTACATATGACCGCTGCAAAGGGCAATTTATTTTTGTATGAAAGTTTAATGCAGCTTTAAGCAACCTGTGGGGGGATGTAGATGACTTTGTGGAGAAATGCCATCTGGTCTGTAGTGGTCAATTAATGCAGGTAATATACATGCTGTTAAAATATGGTGGTTTTACTTTTAAGGGTCTCTCTGTGCAAGTGTAACTTTGATACTTTTCCCCTACACAGAACCTAAATGTGTGCCCAGGTGTCCAGAAACATCTTTTAGGAACCGAGAAATGTATGTGGGGCCCAAGCTACTGGTGCAAAGACTTGGAAACTGCAGGAAGTTGTAATGTAAGTGGATGTCTGTAAAGTTACAATTGGGGACAATAGACCTAACTTTTTTTTTTCCCCTCTAGCCATGATTCGCTGATTGGTTCCTATTTTTAGAGCTTTACTTTTTGGTTGCTGTGGAGAAAAAGATGTGAAATCCCCACATTAAAGCAGAGTTCCATCCAAAAAAACTTCTGCTTTTAAGTGCAGATGACCCCCGAAATGCCACATTTGGGATTTTTTTTGGGGTGGGTGAGTACCTGGTTTTTAGAGGCTCCCACTTCCTCCCCTGGCACCACGGGAGTTGACCTCTCTCGAGACACATCACGGGTCCCAGAAGAGTGCCTGGCCATTTGCGGCTCATTCACTCATGGACTGAAGCAGTTCTGCTTCAGGCCACAAGAAGGGGCTAAGGTCCCAAGGAAAGATGGTATAAAGTGATCCTAGATGGTATGCAAATTAAATACAAAATGTTATTGCTGTAATGCAAAAATACTTAGGAAAATATTGAAACCATCACCAAAAGATTGTTATCAAAGAAAGCACACTGGCCCCAATTGCACACCTAGTCAGTTGAGGGGAATATAGTGAACACTGAATTGGGTTTGTCATATCTCAATCGATCATATAAATACCCAATTGGGATGGTGACGGCAATCTTCCTTTATAAAAAGAGAAACCATACTTGAGGGGGCCTTTGTTGGTAAAGATGTGATATACAATGATACCCCACAAATGTAGCTCCAAAGCCATTTAACTTCCTGGAAAAACCTTGCTCAATTATGGGAACCCAAAATGACCAGCCAAGGCTTTAGCAAATTTACCAATGTTCACCCAGTAATGAACCTGCATTGAGTGCTACATTGGGAATTTGTTAGAACTGACAGCTAACGGCATACTATGATTGTACAGATGTTCTCTTCATCCTTGGAGAAACCATAGCTTACATTTATGTCCAAATCTCCAGTAATTGCATGTGGGAAAATTCTGTGTGTAAAAACTACGTGGTTGTCACCAACCCGATTGAGTATTTAGTCTTGCACATTTGATATGTTCGCTTTGATATGACATGCTTGTTTTTTTATGATAATGTTATTTTGGTGATGGGTATATTTGTATTAGTATTGGGATCACTTTATACTTTTCTTGAGACCATAGCCCTTCTTTTCAGTGCTATATTAGGTATCCACTCTTGTGTATGTTATGGAATGACAGATGTGCAACGGTTCCTCTCCCCTACCAAAAGGGCATTTTGATGTTCTATTTGGGGGGAATGAACTTGTTTGCCATACACTATACAATTTTTTTTTTTTTTTTTTTCGGAAATTCGGTCATTTAGACCGTTCATTAATGGGCACAGTCAATTTTGTGACGTTTTTGAGCTGAAAAAAGGAGGGACAGGTTTGAAAACGTTCTGCCGAACAATAATTTAAAAGGTTAATGTGCTCCTTTTTTTATTTTTTTATTTTTTTTTTTTATAATATACAATCGATCCTCCTGAAATGATTTACATGGCACTATTGTTTGCGCTCACGGCCAAATGTTTGTTTTTCTAAAATCCACTGGAATTGAATAGGGTAGCTAAAATGTCAAATGCAACCTGCTTGTTTTATCAGTAGTAAGACTTTTCTTACTGAATGACTAAAGGTGTTTTTGTTTTGTTTTTAGGCGATTGAGCATTGCAAGCGTCATGTTTGGAACTAGAAAACACCGATTCTTGGACGTACGATGGACTACACTGAACGAATGGCTCAAATTGTACTATTCTAACCTGGAGAGAATATTTTCTGTATGAATAGGTTGTACATATTTTTGTTCGGTAGAGAAATGTTCTGCACAAAGTTGCACGATTTCTTTTTTCTAGCTTTTCCTAAGCTTTATTTTGAAAAATGTGCTTAATCCAGGAGGGATATATTATGTACAATGACTTAAAATCAGTTTCTGAAACTTTTTTTTTTTTTTTTTTCTAAAATTGTTTCTGGCTCCCCTGCCAGTTGCCAAGCCATGTCTAATTCTTATTTTAACTGAATCGTGTGTCTGCAGGGCTCTTTACTTTTGGAATGAATACATTTTTCATTTTAATGTGTAAGTATACTGTGTCCCCTGCCAAATGAGTTTCTAAAATAAGAGGGGCTAGCTATACCTTAACCATCAATATGGCTTTTTTTTTTCCTGCTTGTGTGAAATGGTTTACCGAAGAGGGAGGTAACTTGCACCCTCAACATTTGAGCATTCTGGCTATGGGACTGCCGTCAGTGGTCACTTGATTGTGAGCTTACCGATCCCCTTCTGGCCACCATGCAGGAAGCACACTCAAAATGTTAAGTTTACTCAAGGGCTGCATTTATGTGGCTTCTCTGTTTTTTAAGGCCCTTCCCCCCCAATGAGGCCACAAATATGCATACTGTTGGTGCCAATGAGTTAAACAGTAACCTTTGAACTGATATTTGGCCACTTTTGGAATATTTAATTTCAAGGAAATGTTGGCCCTGGTTTACAGCAGCCAGAGATCATTGGCAAACCATTTCACCGAGAGAAGGCATTAAAAGCAATACACTAACAAATGGTTTCTTAGACAAGAAGGGGAATGGAGGGTTTGTTCACTCTTTTTATAATTGGACCTCTTGGAGTTTAGAAGTTGCCCGAATGAAGAATAGTTGAGGACTGTCACCACTGTTCATTTGCCTTATTTAGTTTAAATGTATTAAACTTGTTAGGTTCTTTGATCATAAAAAAAAACTGACTTTAAAATTTCTGACAGTGAAAATTTGACCTTGAAAAAGCCACCAATAAAGACCATGTCCAAAAATGTATTTTCTTTAGTGTCTTTACTATAATGTAGAGATGTATTGTATGCACTGTAGTACACTTGGAAATGAAGACAAATTTAAGTGTGCGTGCCACATGCAGAGGGCTAGTATGGTGCATGTTCACCTATAAACAGAAGTGCTATGCATTTTACTTTGCTCCCTAAGTGAGTGGAGGTGAGGGAAAAGGTGAGTGGAAGGAGTTAAGCTAACATGTGGAGAAGGTGCTCTGTGCAGATGAGACCAAAATAGCCATTTGCTTTTTGAACAACATTTTCAATGTGTGGCTGAAAAGGAACACTGCACATCACCCTGAACACTCTCCACTGTGAGGTTGGCAGAATCATGTTGTGGGGATGCTTTTCTCCAGTAGGTACAGGGAAGCTGGTCATTGCCAAATACAGGGCAATCTCAGAAGAAAACCTGTTTTAGTCTGAAAGCCTGGGGGGGAGGTTCACCTTTTGCAGATGTGCAAAACCTGGTAAAGACAACCAAAAAAACTTGCAGCTATAAGGCCCCTTTCAGACGGACAGATAGAATGATGCTTTGTAGCTGTAGTCTCCTTCCTTCCTTTAAAGCAAGCTCTGTAAGAACAGCAGGACTCTGGACACTATATATATGTCTGAGGATTCCACTTAATTTCCTCGCCTTCCTCATGGTAGGAATCGCAGAATCCGACAGGCCCTGGTCTCTTAGTACCTGGCTTTTGATAGCCATGCCGTTAAGCTAGTGACTGTAAAGCAGAATGCTGTATGGGACCTTGTGACAGCCGTTCCTCTCAGCGGTAGATGCCAAGGGAAGTCTACTAGCCGTACTAGATCAGCGTACCAAGGCCAATCCGGAGCAATTGGGATCATAGGAATCCACTCTGCAAAGCAGGAGCTTTAGAGGGAGGAAGGCAGAGATTAGCCGGTAGGGACTCCACTAACGCATCTGTCACATCTGCCCATGGGTCTCTTGACCTGGCCACAAACCTCAATACCTTCCAATTGAGTCGACATGCCAGGAGATCTACGTCTGGTGTGCCCTATATTGGGCAAAGGAGCTAAAATGCCTCTGGGTGCAGAGACCATGCTCCTTGGTCCAGCATCGGGCGACACAGGTAGTCCGCCTGCCAGTTTTCCACACCCGGAATGTATATGGCAAACAGTGCCGGTATGCTCCTTTCTGCCCACCTTAGGATGTGAGCGATTTCTGATGCTGCAGCCAAGCTACTTGTTCCTCCTTGATTGAAATATGCCACCGCTGTGGCAATGTCCCACTGGATCCTGACTGGACGCCCTCGTAGCCTCTGAGACCATGTGGAGCCTTATCGCCCGAAGTTCCAGGACCTTGATCGGCAAATGGGAATCCTCTGGAGACCAGCAACCCTGGGTCGACTCTACTCCCTCCCCACCGGTAAGGCTGGCGTCCGTCGTAATAACTATTCAGTGTAAGGAAGTAACGACTTCCCAGACAGAAGTGCCAGTGAGGTCAGCCACCAACAAGGGAGGCCCTGGCCAAGTGGCTTACCCTGATTAGATAATCCAGGGATGATTGTGCCATCTGGACAAATTCTCCTTCTGTAGCACTTGCGTGTGAGATTGTGCCTAGGGTACTGCCTCGAAGGAGGCCACCATTTGGCCCGGGACTCTCATGCAAAGCGGAGTGATGACCCTTCTGGGATGTCAACTACCGCACCGCAGCCCAAAGGGTTACTAACTTGTCCACAGGGAGGCAAACCTTTGCCTCTGAGGAGTCCAGAATCAATTCCAGATATACTAGGTGTTGGGTCGTTGCCATTACTGACTTCTGAATGTTCAGTAGCCACCCAAGTGTCTGAGGGTCTAACGTTATAGACACGCTCACCTCAAATTCTGAGGCTGAAGCGGCCCTCAGAAGTAGGTCGTCCAAGTAGCCCATGACAGCGATGCCCCAATTCTCTCCCTGCTAAGACAATGTGGCAGTCACCTTGGTGCCGATGCCAGGCCAAAGGGGAGAGCCACAACTTGCTAATGGTCTTCACCGACCGCAAAGCGCAGAAATCTCTGATGCTTTGTGCATATGGGGGCATGTAAATGGGAATCCCTGATGTCCAAGAATGCCAGAAAGTCCCCCGGCTGGAGGGCAGTGACGACAGAGCAAACCGATTCCATCCGGAATCTTGTACCTTCATGAAGCAATTGAGGTCCAGAATTGGGCAAATGCCCTCTTTCTTTGGTGAAACTGATCTTGTACTGGGACAAGAATAACCACCCCACGTTTCAGCAGGTCTTGAACTGCCCCAAATAGGGCTTCCTGACTAGTTGGTTGTAGGGAAAAAAATCTGGGCAAGAAATAAGTTCCATCTTGTACCCTGAAGAGACTGCTTTACAAACCCACCGGTCGGGAGCCTGAGATGTCCACCGGGTCGTGAAGACCTCTTCCCCCGTCCCCCCCCCCCCCCCCCGGTCCGCATCTTCAGATACCTCCAGGGTTATGAGCTAGCTGGACCTGGCAACGCATCTTAGTTGTTGCTCCCACCTTGGCTACGAAAGCATCTTTGATTGCCACCTAGCGCCCACTGATGAAATCGGGTGCAAGGGGCAGCTCAGGTGTCTCGGGACAAAGCGTCTGCTTCTGACGCCATGCTGTCCACACACCTGACCCCCCAAACAAGGAATTCCCCCCCCCCCCCCACTTATGGCTGCAGCAGAGACAAGGGTTTTCCCCCAAGAGGACTCAACACCCAGGAACCGTAATGGATGGTTTAGCTAGCAGAGCTGTTGCCTTCAGAGAGTGTCTGTCAATCTGTGCTCTCCAAAGCTGTGATCGAAGGCTGTTTGTGGGGCTGCGATTTGTTAGTCTTTTAGACTGCTCAGTCGCAGCATGTATCTGTTCATCTGACGTTATTAAAAATGGTCTGATCCATGGTACAATGGCTGCTGATCTGACACTAGAGGCCAACATGGCAGAAAACCATAGTGCAGCAGTCAGTACACCTCAGCAGAAATCGCCAGAAAAATGTGGCTTACAAGAAGATGTACAGCATAGACACCAACCTGGGCGTCGACAGCATGGAGCAAGACACCACAGGAAAGCAGCATTTCTTATGCAGCTTATACACTGATTTCGTGACTTATGGTTCCCCAAGTGAAGCGCCCCAGAGGAACCCCTGCCCAGCAGCTAGTTTAGAGAGCGGAGGGGGGGGGAATAAGGCCCTTTACTCGCCTCTCCAAAAGGATGTCCAGCTCTGTCTTCTTGCTAAAGCAAGGTAGTACCTACTTACCCTTTCTGTGGGTTTATGCTGGAAGCATCTTCCGCATGGTAACAGAGGACTGTCGGCCAGGCTACTGCCACTGTAGACTGGTCCTTATGCAAGCCCTGGAGCGTAGAGCTCACCGGCATGTCATGGACGACCCAGCGTGCAGCTATGGTTGGCACAAGCTCGATTGCCGAAACTGAGAAGAATACAAGGATCTAGGATCCAGCCTGTTGGCAGTTGATCGAAGATCGCAGGAAAAACCTAACCGCTTAATCACCGCCCTATAGCCGAAATACGGCCACAAGGCGATTGCTTAACCATGGACATCCTCCAAGAGAATCATTCCCGCGCGCACACGCAATCAATGTTGCTCGCCGTGTCCACAGGACCCGCAGCAACAAGGATCACGGTAAAGGGCCAATGGAATCGTCTCTTTACATTTGTGATCTCGCCGTCATTGGACGGTGCGAACACGTAAACAAACCTGGCAAACGGGTCCTTTCCAGGTCATATCTCTACTCTCCTCACACGTCACCTCTCACGTTGCAGCGCGAGAGGAGAGAGACACAAAACGTGAGTGCAAAGCAGTGCCCCCTTTGTCCCATCTCTGCCCACCACTGCACTGCCACCATTGCTGCCTGCAGTACTGCTGCCTGTGCCGCCTGATAATCAGCAACCCTAGAGCCACAGCAGTGCAACCAGAGCCACAGCAGTTTACACCAGTGCCATCTTTGCCCATCGGTTCCACTGCAGCGCCACTAGTGCAGTGCAGCCTCACTTGTACTTTACTGGCTTGTTAGGGTCTCAAGAAATGAGAGGCTGTCCAGTACATCAGGTATGATCAAATTAGTTTCAGTAATTGGTACCATAGCTTGTAGACCCTATAACTTTCACCCAGACTAAATAATATCCAACTTTTTTTTTTTTTTTTTTAAACCAAAGATATGTAGCAGTATACATTTTAGGTGAAAATGAGGAAAAATTAATTTTTTCAAAATTTTATGATAGAAATTAAGAAAAATTAATTTTTTCAAAATTTTTCTTTTTTCATTTTATAGCAAAAAAAAAGGTGAGGATCAAATACCACCAAATTTTAATTTGGTTAGTTTTGTATGACTGAGTTATTGTCATTCAAACTGTGAGAGCACCAAAAGCTGAAAATTGGTTTGGTCATTAAGGGGGTTTACGTGCCCGGTGGTCAAATAAAAATCCAAACTAAAAGCCTCTAAGCCATGGGCCTGGCTTCTCCTTAGACTAGGCAGAAAAAAACTGAATTGCTTGGTGCATGCTGAGGGTAATCTAGTCAGTGGGACTGCACACTGGGTGGGGCGGTTCTGCTTTGAAGTTAACACTTCTGCCTAGTCACTCCTAAAAGGTAGATGGGCTATTCCCACTATATCAGGAATAAGGCTGTGTACATCCATGAACTAAAGAGAAAATCCTATTTTCTCTTTTTGTTCATGGACGGACACAGATTTCACAAGTCTTGACATATGGGACATTCCCAAGCAGTGTTAAAAAAAAAAAAAAAAAAAAAAAAGTGGAAACTGTATCAATAAAAACAAACTTCACCCCAAAACAAGCAGAGCTCCTCAATGGAGGAGGTGGTGCAACTTTAAACAGCTGCCTGCAAAACTTTGCATCTGAGGATGCATTAACATCAACCTTGTAAAATTTGGAGAAGGTGTGCAATAACGACCAAGTCGCCGCTTTGCACACCTGTGAGACAGACGCTTGATGTCGGAAAGCCCTGGAAGCACCAATTACCCTGGCCAAATGTGCCGTGTCCCTTAAGAACATAGGCCTGTATGACTGTCTGCCTGATCCACTGAGAAATGGTGGCCGACGAAACCGCCAGGCCCTCTTGTGGACCAGACACCCAGCACAAATAGCGAGTCAGACCTCTGAAACTGAGTCGTAGCGGACAGGTAGGTTTCGGCAGAACTGAGAGCACCAGATTCAAATCCCATTGAGGAAGAGGTGGTCTAATAGGGAGAAGCACATGACTAATCCTCCTGCACAAAAGGTACCCACCAGGGAATGGGCCGTTAAAGAACACAGCCAAGGCTAAAATCTGCCCTTTAATGGTGCTTAAGGCAAGTTTCTGATCTACTCCACGCTGTAAAAAACAGCAGGACCCTGAAAACCAAATACATCCGTGGACACCACCCCATCTCTTCACATATAGAGATGTAGGCCTTTAAGGTGCGATGGTAGATCTTCCTGGAAGAAGACTTCCATGCCCTCAGCATGGTTGAGATGATCGAGTCCGAAAGACCTCAGTACCTGGCTTTCAATAGCCATGCTGATAAACCCAGCGACTGTAAAGCAGGATAAAAGTATGGGACCTTGAGACAGAAGGTCCTCCTGCATTGGTATCCACCACCAGGCGCACTAGATCGCCGTACCAAGGACACCGGGGCCAATATGTAGCGATTAGAATCATCAGGATCCCCTCAGTCTCCACTCTGCGGAGCTTCAGTGGGGAAAAAGGCATAAATTAGCCAATACTGACCCCACTGGGCCACCAACACGTCAGACGCATCTGCCTAGGATCCCTGGACCTGGCCACGAACCTCAAGACCTTGTGATTGAGGCGAGAAGCCAGGAGATCCACATCCGGTGTGCCCCACCTCCTGCAAAGGAGTTGAAACAACTCAGGATGCAATGACCATTCCCCCTGGTCCAGCATCTGGTGACTTAGGTAGTCCACCTTCCAGTTTTCGACGCCCGGAATGTAGACGGCCGACAGACCTGGCACATTTCTTTCTGCCCACTGCAGGATGTGAGCAACCTCGGACGCTGCAGCCAAGCTCCGTGTTCCCCCCTGATGGTTGACATAAGCCACTGCCGTGGCGTTGTCCAACTGGATTCCGATTGGGTGACCTTTCAACCTCTGCGACCACAAGGGGAGGCATAGCCTGATCGCCCAAAGTTCCAGGACATTGATCGGCAGACAGGATTCTTCTAGAGTCTAGCGACCCTCGGCCAACCTGTCCCCCCCCCCCAGACACCTCCCCAACCTGTGAGGCTGGTGTCCGTCGTAATCACCGTCCACTGGAAGGGGAGAAACGACTTCCCGGACCGAAGAGTCAGGGATCTCAGCCACCAATTCAGAGAGACTCTAACTAGGTGACTTAACTGAATCTGACGATCCAGAGGCAACAGAGATTTATTCCATTAGGACAGGATCTCCCTCTGCAATACTCAAATGTGGAATTGGGCATACGGTACCGCCTCAAAAGGAGGCTACCATGAGGCCCAGGACTCGCATGCAAAAAACGGAGAAACGACAATTTGCGGGATGCCAACAGCTTCACCGCAGACTGGAGAGTCTGCAAATTTTCCAAGGGAAGGAAGACTTTTGCCTCCGGAGTCCAGAATCAACCCTATGTATTCCAAATGCTGAGTGGGTACCAGGACCGAATGCTGGATGTTTAACACCCAACAGAATTCTCGGAGGGTCTGGCTGGCTACACACACACACACACACACACACACACACACACACACACACACACACACACACACACACACACACACACACACACACACACACACACCTACCTCCAATTGGGAGCCAGAAGCTGCTCTCAGAAGATCGTCTATGTAGCCCACAATCGCAATTCCTCGGTGTCTCAACAAAGCCAAAATTGTGGAGAGCACCTTGGTGAAAACACTTGGTGCTGACGCTAGGCCAAAGGGAAGAGCCACAAACTGATGGTGGTCTTCGGCGATTGCAAAACACAGAAACCTCTGGTGTCCTGCGCAAATTGGGACATGCAAGTATGCGTCCTTGATGTCCAAGGATGCCAAAAAAGTCCCCAGGATGGAGCGCAGCCACCACCGAAGAATTGATTCCATACAGAACATCCGTACCCTTACAAAGGCATTTAGGGCTTTGAGGTCCAAGATTGGACGGACTTCGTCCTCCTTCGGGACCACAAACAGATTTGAATAAAATCCCTGAAACCTCTCGTCCTGCAGAACAGGTAAAATTACTCAACAACTCAGCAAGTCTTGCACTGCCCCCAATAGGGCAGACCGACGAGCCGGAAGAAGAGGGAGATTTGAGGGAAAGAATCTGTTCAGCAGACAGGAAAGAAACGCGATCTTGTACCCCAAAGTAACTACCTCACAGACCCACAGGTCAGACAGCAAGGAAGTTCATGAGCTGTGAACCTGCGAAGCCACCCCCCCCCCCCCCCACCCATGAGTCGGGGGGGGGGGGGGCAAAACTTCATGTGGTGGCGGGTTTGGTTGCTGGCTTGTTCAGCTTATGCACCCAGGGACGCTTCTGTCTGAGCCCTGTATCAGCCTGGGAGAGTCTACCCACGAGCCCTGACAGATGAAAATACAGCTTCTGCATAAGAAAGGAAGGACCCGGCTTACAGCGCGACTCCTTCCCCTTGTTGGTCTGAGGGAGGAAAATGCTCTTACCGCCAGTGCCATCCTTAATAATGATGACCAGCGAGGTACCAAAGAGTCTCCCACCGTTGAAGGGTAAATAGAGCTTTTTTGGATGCTTGGTCAGCGGACCAGCATTTCAGCCAAATCAGGCTGCGCAATACCACCGCAGATACAGATGCTCTGGAGATCAAGGGGGCCGCATCAAGAGTGGCATCACAGACATATACAAGGCCCTGGACCAACTGGTCGGCCAGTCTTACACACTCAGGAGGGAGCTGATGCTTCTGCACAGTCTGATGCAATATCTTTGCCCATTCAGTGAGAGTCTGAGACACCGGAGTTGCAGCCAAAATAGGCCTTAAGGCAGACCCTAGCATGTTAAAGATGGAGTGGGTCATCGCCTTGGACCTCCCATCAGTGTGGTCCTTAAACGCAGGGGTCCCCTCTACTGGAAGAGTGGTGACCTTATTCAACCGAGCAACCGTGGGGTCAACCACCAGAGGAGAAGCACACTTTTTCAAGAGGCTGTCCTCAAAGGGATAACGGACCACAAAAAGGCTTCTGCGGCTTTTTCCCAATCCTTATCTATGAATTTATCAAAGAAAGATACATAGGGAAAAACTTTTACAGAGTGGTCAGATTTCTGCGACCCAAAGGAGACTGACCCCTCTGCGGACGACTCAACTGCACCATCCAGCTTTACGGAGTCCCTCACAGCATTGATAAGCGCACTGACAAGTACCCTGTCCTGCACTGACCCTGGAACATTCCCCAGGAGATGGCGGGGGAGGGGGTGCTTTTTACCCCCCTTACACCCGCATGCCACTTCCACCCTGTCAACAAATGATTCCAGGACTGCCGACAAAGTGTCCATGGGAACCGCAGGTGCATGGGCACCAGCTGCCACCTCAGTCATGTTTGGGGAAGATGGACCAGATACTGACTCCATAACACCACAGACAGCTCTCAGGGACAAATTCAAGACCTGAAAAGTCCACAGGGGACTCACCAACCCAGCAAGAAATTGCTCAGTGCCGTTGCTTGCCCTCTGTATACAGCGTGCGTGTGTGTGTGTGAGGAAAAAACATGAGGAGAATTGTGCTGCACGCCATTCAGGAAGCCAACACTAGAGGCCAAAAACCCACACCAAAATGGCCACCAAAAGCCTCAGCGAAAAAAGGGCGCGACAACAAGAAAATGTCTGCCCGCAATATCAACCTGCACCACAGCGTGGCCACGACAAAATGGCTGCCAATGGGAAAATCTTTAGAAGCAGCAGGAATACTAAAAATGGAGTCGGTACCGCCAAAATGGTGGCAGAGCACCGCGATGTGGATGAGAAGGCCGAGGTAGGGACTTCTGAGGCAGAGCACCCCCCCCAGTAAAAACGGGCCCCGACACCCCACAGTCCCGCACTGGGCCCCGGAGTCCCCCCACAGGTCCACCCCGGTCACAGCGAGGCCCTTTAGAGCAGAAGGGGAAATGTGACAGAGAGCAGGGAAAGGGAGGATAGGAGAACCCCCTAACCCCAGGAATGCCCACCTGTTCCAACCTTCCGAGGCAGGAGGAACTGTACTTACCCGTCCAGGCGAGGACCCGCTGGTGCGTTCCTGACAGGCCTACAACAGAGTTGGAGTAGCTGTCCGCCCGCCCATTCCACTGTGAGTGAGACAACAAAACAGCCCAGTCATATGTGGAGCCCGGAGCAAAAAGCCCACCGGCCACCCCCGGAGACATGGGTTATGTCGTGGCGGACCCAGCGCGTAGCCTGTCACCCAGCCAGCAGTTGATAGAAGAATCTCAAAAATAAAATAAAAGAAAAATAAATAAAAAAATTCTTCAGTGCACTGGGTCCAAAGGGAGACACGTCCTTCTCCCCTGCTAGGCAGAAAAAAAAATGAGGGTGGAGGGTTATGTCCACAGGGACCACTCCCTGGGCTGGGCTGTTTAACTCAGTTAAAGTAACATGTATTTAAATTAGGGCTGTTACTGATCAAAATTTTTGTGTTCGATTAATCGATTACAAAAAAAAAAAAAAATAGATTAATCGACTAATTTCGATTAATTATAATGCACATACAGATCCAGCTACTTTTAGCTGATCTCCTCCTTGCAGGCTGATTCCCACTGCGTCTTCAAGTAGGTAACCAAATAAACATTGCACTGGAGATAAAATCGATGTACCTACATAAACTGTAATAATGGTGCGAGTAATACCAAACGGTAGCAAAAGCAGTCATAAAAACATGTAGCCAAGTATGATACTGGTATAAAAATGTTTACAACGATACCACTGCTGAATCCAGATGAGGAGAGGTTAACATCAGTCCGTCGGCATTTAGATGTTGAAGGGAACTATCACAACTCCCAGTGGATGGTTGTAGAATTCCAGGTTAATAGAGGGAAGTGTAACGGCCCTTGCGTGTGGCAGATAGTAAGGTCCCGCCGGCATGCAGATATGAAGGCACAGCAAAGGAGCCCTTCAGATGGACACAGCAAGCCACGCCGGTGTTCGTGACGTCACCGGATCTCCAAAGGAACTCCATGAAGGCCCGGAAACCGGCAGAGAGGTGAGTACCGCGAATCAAAATAATTTTGATTGATCAAAAAAATGTAAGATTAATCATTGAATTAATAGTTAATTTCCACAGCCCTAATTTAAATATCTAACATGTTCTGCCTAGTCCTCTCCTATGAAGAGGAACATAACCCATATGTCAAGACTTGTGAAGGCTGTGTCCGTCCATTGACAAAAAGAGAAATGTTATTTTGCTATATACTCTTGGACAACAGAGGTATATTATAGTGGCAGTATACAATATATTCCACCTCTGTTTTCTGTGGGAGTTTTGAATGAGATAATCGAAAAAATCATTCAAGATCTCCCAGCAAAGTTGCTACTTATTGGAGATTTTAATTCGGTCTTCTCACCAGAGTTGGATAGACCAAAGCCTCCTAAGCATCATTTAGCATATTTGGATGCAGACGACAGGGGTAACATATTTGAAGATAGAGAAACCCAGAAAAAATAACTTAATCCTGCTTCTCTACCTCCTATAAAACGACATCTAGAATAGACCTAGCATTTGTAGATCCTAAAATGTTAGCAGACATTGCGGAAGCCGCATATCTGCCGAATGGTCTTTCAGATCATTCCCCTTTATTTTTTTCGATATGTATCCCTATTCCGAGAAATGCATTAATGTGGAGATTAAATCAGCAGTGGGTGTCATAACTGGTAATAGCGGAAAAAAATGATATCCATAACAACAGAATACTGGGAGAAGAATATGGGATCGTTCTCGGTAGAGATTGTCTTGGATGCATTTAAAGCTCATTTGCAAGGACACTTCAAATATTTCTAGTGGCACCAATTTTGATCTAATGATGGCCGCACAAAGAGATTTACATTTACATCTGCATATGGAGGAAATAAGGCTAGAATGATATAAAAAAAGACAAAATATTTTTGAGCAAGGGGATAAAAGTGGGAGATTTTTGGCGAGATTAGCACAAGAAAACAAGAATATCAAGCTACAACTATAGAAGAAATTGAGAATTTAAAAACACAGAGTAAAAGAACCTGAGGAGATATTGGAGACCTTTAGAGAGTAATATAGTTTGTTATATGCCTCATCTCTCCCCTATGACTTCCGCCCAGGGACTATGACGGACCTTTTGGACCAGGTAGCCCTTGGGTGATTGGCAGACAGAGATAGAGAGAGCGACAGGGGTAAGTCCTGGGGAAAAAAGTGTGGGAACTCCCACCCAAGATCCAATATGAAGGCGGGGAAGAAACATAGTGGGCAGCTGTGCTGGCAAGCGCTGCTTCCTGGCACAGCATCACAAGGAGGGGGAGAGGGAGGGGTAAGAGGCCGCTGCTGCAGTGGCGTTACTAGGGTTGGTGTCACCCCCTCCACCATCTATAGCCGCCACTCAGTACAGACCCCCTCCACTAAGTATAGACCCCCTCCATCAGTGCAGACTCCCCACTAAGTATAACCCCCTCCCTCAGTACAGACCCCCTCCATTAGTACAGACACCCCTGGACAGACCCCCCACAAACAACCCCCCCTCCTTTAGTACAGAGCACCACACAAACTTTTCCCAGGACAAACACCCCCCTTCCATTAGTACAGAACCCCCACACACCACTCCCTCCATTAGTACAGACCACCCCCACAAACCTCCCCATTAGTATAGACACCCCCACAAACCACCCCCCCCTCCATAAGTACAGACCACCCCCCACAAACCACCCACCCTCCATTAGTACAGACCACCCCCCCTATATTAGTAAAGACCACCCCCACAAACTTTTCCCAGGACAAACACCCCCTCCATTAGTACTGAACCCACACAAACAACCCCCCTCCATTAGTACAGACCACCCCCCTCCATTAGTACGGATCACCCTCCTCCATCACTCCACTAGACTAATGGAGGGGGTGGTGGTCTGTACTAATGGAGGGGGGTCGTTTGTGGGGGTCTGTAGTACAGACCACCCCCTCCATTAGAATAATGGAGGGGGATGGTCTGTACTAATGGAGGGGGTCTGTACTAATGGAGGGGGTCTGTACTAATGGCATTAATACAGACCCCCCAAAAACCACCCCCCTCCATTAGTACAGACCACCCCCCAAAAACCACCCCCTTGCCATTAGTACAGACACCACCCCCTATTTAGTACATACCCCCACAAACCACACCCCCACTTAATACATACCACCCCCCTCCATTAGTAAAGGCCCCCCTCAGCTAAGGAGACAAGATTGTGACAGTCTCAGAGAGTAGAAAAAAAAAAAAAGGACCAGAAATCCCAGTCCACCCCGCCCCCCCAATGACGTCACTGCACGACAGGAGGATGGAGGGGGGACGGACTTGGGCAGGAAACAGCGGCAACAGAGACCATCCTGGAAACTGACATGGAGAGGAGGAGGGGAGGGGAGCACTCTGGCGCTTGAGCGCCCCCACCACTGTGGCGCCGTGTAGGATTGGCCCTGGGCTCGGACGGTTCGGGCCCTGCAAAGGGAACGGCGTTCCTGCTGTGAAAAAAAGTGCAGCGATGCCGTTACCGCAGGACTCGAGCCCTGGAGAGGGAGGCATTGGTTTGCCCAATTACAGGTGAGATCATGAAAATTAGACATACATTTTCAGGGGAAAAGGCACCAGGCCTAGGCGGAATTCCGGTGCAACTCTATGAAAAATATGGAGCTTTAATAGCCCCAAAACTTGCAGAAGTAATCACAAGTGGATTATCAAAAGGGGCCCTTCCAGACTCAATGAGAGAGGCGCATATAACTTTAATATATAAAGAAATGAAGGATTGAGTGCGCATGGGCACGGGAACGGTAATGGTTTGACTGTGCTCCGCACACCGCCGACTTTCACAGGCTACCATTCCTTCAGAGGGTCGGGACATCCGTCCATTTTTAGTCTTTGGAGTAGGCGAATCCGTGATGCAGCGTCAGGCATCGGGACAGACGAGGAAGAGGCAATATAATAAGAGAAATCAGCGGGGACAGGCGCGACCCCCCCTCCCTGAGCCGTCTCCCTCTCCCAAGATGGCGCAGCAACGTAATGCGAGGGACACTCGCAGCAATACGCAGCATTCCTCTTCTGCATCGCCAGTGGCTGGTGTTAATGTCCCCTCCTCCTCCATGTCATCTGAGGGACAGGGTGAAATATTGCCATCACAATACATGCCCTCATTCCCTGAGGAGATTCTGAGTCTGCCTGTGCAGTCTGCTCTGTCAGACATCATTGCTGACAGGACTGTGACTGAATTGTCAGATGCTGCTTTTGTCCATACTGATTCTGATGGATGCAACCCTTCTTCCGCTCATCATTCTGACCAAACTGCTGGTGAGGTTACCCTTTTTAATAGATTTTCCGCACTTTTGCAACTTGAACTGTCAAAAGCCTGCTCTGTCATTACTAACGAAATCAAACATGATATACAGTGCATTGGTTCTCGAATTGACACGGTAGAAAAGAAAATGGATGAGGTGATTGCCATGACTAACCGCAATACTGAGGAAGTTGTTGTTCTGCACGATTTGTTAGATGAGGCCTATTTGAAAATTGAAGACCTCGAGAACAGATCTCGTCGCTGTAATGTGCGACTAAGAGGTTTGCCAGAATCGCATACTGACTTAGTGGGGGCGATTCATACCCTCATGACTGAACTAATTCCTAACATTCCACCTCATCATATGGAAATCGATAGAATCCACAGGGCCCTGGCGGCACCTAGATCTGATGGTCTCCCTAGGGATATAATCTTTAGACCACATTTTTATATGACAAAGGAAAATTTGATGACAACATCCAGGAATCGCCAAAACCTACTGCTTTTTAACAAACCGATCCAACTGTTTGCAGATCTAGCTCCCTCGACAGTCTTGAGGAGGCGCACATTGAAGCCATTGCTACAGCAGCTGCTAAACCATAAAATTAAATATCGCTGGTCTTTCCCTTTCCCGCTATCCTTTTCTTATAAGGGCAACTCACACTCCTTTAATAATTTCTGCGATGGGGAAGATCTTTTGTTAAGGCTGGGTATCTTGCCTGCAGACTGGTCGATTTCTCCACGTCCGACATTACCAAGTCGCCCCCTGTCCCCCATCTGGTCTTCTCGTCATAACGCCAGAATTAGGAAGGACTTGTTACCAACCTGAGAAGAAGACGGTCAACAATTTATTACCTTTAAGATGGGTGGAATCTCCCTGTATCGAGGTTAACAGACTTTATATTTCATTTGTCCAGCACTTAAATGTTTATCTTTGTTGATGTTTAACCACTTCAGCCCCGGACCATATTGCTGTCCAAAGACCAGAGCACTTTTTGAGATTCGGCACTGCGTCGCTTTAACTGACAATTGCGCGGTCGTGCGACGTGGCTCCCAAACAAAATTGGCGTCCTTTTTTTCCCACAAATAGAGCTTTCTTTTGGTGGTATTTGATCATCTCTGCGGTTTTTATTTTTTGCGCTATAAACAAAAACAGAGCGACAGAGTTTAGGCCGATACGTATTCTTCTACATATTTTTCGTAAAAAAAAATCGCAATTAGCGTTTATTGATTGGTTTGCGCAAAAGTTATAGCGTTTACAAAATAGGGGGTAGTTTTATGGCATTTTTATTATTATTATTTTTTTACTAGTAATGGCGGCGATCAGCGTTTTTTTTTCGGTACTGCGATATTATGGCGGACACTTCGGACACTTTTGACACATTTTTGGGACCATTGGCATTTTTTTAGCGATCAATGCTATAAAAATGCATTGGATTACTATAAAAATGCCATTGGCAGTGAAGGGGTTAACACTAGGGGGCGGGGAAGGGGTTAAGTGTGTTCCTATTTGTGTTCTAACTGTATGGGGGGGTGGACTCACTAGGGGGAATCACTGATCTTCTGTTCATACATTGTATGAACAGAAAATCAGCGTTTCCCCCGCTGACAGGAACGAGCGCTGTGTGTTTTCACACACAGCTCCCGTTCCCCGCTCTGTAACGAGCGATCGGGTGTGCCCGGCGGCGATCGCGCCCGCCGGGCACACGCACGGGACTCGGGGGCGAGCGGGGGGCGCGCGCGCGGGCCGCCGGCGGCGCGCACGCGCCCCCTAGTGGCCGCGAAAGGCGCGACGTAGAGCTACGGGCTCTCGCGCACCCGTGCCGACCTGCCGCTGTATAACTGCGGCGGCTGGTCGGCAAGTGGTTAATGATTTCTATTGTCTTTTGTTTAGTATATATTTTTTCATTTGTTAACCTGTTTGTTTCAGAAAAGGGCCTCATTCCCCTATAGTAACCAGGGGCCTTGTAGTTGTTAATCCTTATCTGAACATACCATACAGTACGGGATAGATTGTCCACCCTGGTAACATACAGATTGTCTTTAATATGTTTGGGTACCTGTTCCTATCCTCTTGTTGTTTAGTTGATGTTCGATTGTGAAGTTGGGGTGGACTCGCAATCCACCCTTTTTGATCTTGTCCCTCTATTAGAGATGGAGACAACATCACGCTTTTTTTTCCAGGTCTATGGCCTGGTTTGGGCTTTGTCCCCACTTTTTGATTACATACTTTTATATTTACACATTGTGCTACCCCATGAGTCCTTAGTTCATTTTTTTTTCTCCTTTATATGTTTTTTTCTCCCCATCTCCGTGCCCGTGCTCCACGTTACATTGTTTGTTTTTGGGTCGGTATTTACGATTTATACTTCAGTATATTGATAGTTATATTTTGCCATTACTTAATGTCTAAGGTTTCTCAATCTAAATATTCTATTTTAACACATAACGTTCAGGGGTTTAATTCTCCCCTGAAAAGGAATAAGGCGTTTCACTACTATCACAGACAGAAGGCGGATATCTTGCTGTTACAAGAGACCCGTTTTTCCAAGGACTCTGCTCCTAATTATCTCAGTGCTCATTATCCGCAAGTTTTTTTGTCATCAGGAGCAGAAAAAAAGGGAGGAGTGGCTATATGCTTCTCACGCCATGTGCCCATAGTTTCTACTTCGGTCGTTAAAGATGACATGGGTAGATATATTTTAGTGAAGGGCCATATTAATGACCAACCGGTCTCGTTCATTTCGTATTATGCTCCCAACACCAATCAATTGGAATTTTTTTTAATATGCTCTCGAAGCTACTCCCTTTATTGCAGAGTCAACTAATTTTGGGTGGTGATAGTAATTTGCCTTTGGACCAAACGCTAGATAAATCCTCTCCTGACAGCCCCCATATGAAACACGTGCCAAAAGATAGTATTAAATTGGCGAGATTGCTTCATAGAAATGATTTGAGGGGCGTGGCTTGGCGCACGATGAAGACGGCAGCACACTGAGGGAGCTCCGCTGACACAGGCAGCCGTACACGGCTTTACACCCGACCCACGCTAACCAGATGCCTGGAAAGAAGCACAGCGGCACCCCTCATACCCGTGCACGCCGCGGATCGATCGCCCATCCGGCAAGGGACATTGCTGAACTTTTCAGAGGCAAGACAGTGGCGCAGACCGGAGGCCTACAATCCAAGATGGCGCCGCCGCTCCACGAGGAGGACTTCAGCGAGGACTCCCAATCGGCTGCGGAGGACACTGGCAGGGGTAAGAAGAGATCGGATCTCCCCCTGACCTTTGCTGATATGTCAGTGATCGCTGCGGACATCAAATCCACCTTCTCAGCGGCGATCACTGACCTGAAAACAAACCTGCTTGTACTTAACGATAAAATGGCCTCTACTGAAGCTGCGGGGAAACAGAGGGACAGAGCCATCCACAAGCTGGAAAAGAATTCACTTGCCCAAGCCATGCATTTAATAGAGATGAACAGACATATTGAAGATTTAGACAACAGGGGAAGGAGATGTAACGTGCGTGTGCGAGGGATCCCGGAATCGGTGGGCCATGACCAGATTGCACCGGCGTTACAGAGAGTCTTCAACAGTTTGCTGGAGAGGCAGGAAGACACCGCCATCGAGTTTGTGAGGGCGCACAGGGCCTTGAGACCGAAGGGACCGGACAATGCTCCTCCCAGGGACATAATATGTTGCTTCCAAAGTTTCACTTTGAAGGATGAGATTATGCGCAGAGCAAGGAGAAATGATCATATAGCATTTAACCAGTTAAGGACCCCCGCACGCCTATGTACGTCCACAACATGGCTCGTACAGGCACAAGGGCGTAAATTTACGTCCTCGCCTTAGTGCGGTTCGGGGGTCCCATCGGGACCCCCTCCGCGGCGTGCGGCGGTCCCCCTGGCTCTGGGAGCGATCGCCGACGAGCGGGCGGATGTCCGTGTTTTCCGCCCCCCCCGCGATCGCTCCTAGCCAATGGGAGCGCGCTCCCAGCCTGTCACTTCCTCCTCCTGTGTTTACACAGGAAGGAGGAAATGATCATTTCTCTCATCGCAGCGCTGTTTCCCAGCGCTGCTGATGAGAGAAGACATGCCAAGTAAGTGTGCACCAACACAACACTGACACACACTCACATAGGCATATTAACCCCTTGTGATCGCCCCCCCCACCCCCCTGTCACAGTGTTACTGAATGCAGTGATTTAATCACTGCATTTAGTGTCAGTGTGACAGGCACTGTAAAAAACAGTTAGTGTTAGGTTCAGGATAGCCCCCCCACCCCCCCTAATAAAGTTTTAACCCCCTGATCACCGCCCTAGTTAACCCTTTCACTCCCTATTGCCAGCGTCACTAAGCGATCATTTTTCTGATCGCTGTATTAGTGTCGCTGTTCCCGCTAGGTAGCTATTTTTTTTATTACGATTTTTTTTTTTTACTAAAGACATGTGGCTAAATAAATTTTGGCCTAAATGTTTTACTAAAATTTAGTTTATTTGATTTTTTTTATAACAAATAGTAAAAAAATAGTGATTTTTTTCAAAATTGTCGCTCTATTTTAGTTTATAGCGCAAAAAATAAAAATCGCAGAGGCAATCAAATACCACCGAAAGAAAGCTCTATTTGTGGGAAGAAAAGGACGCAAATTTTGTTTGGGAGCCACGTCGCACGACCGCGCAATTGTCTGTTAAAGCGACGCAGCGCCGAATTGTAAAAACACCTTGGGTCATTTAGCAGCGTAAGTGTCCGGGTCTTAAGTGGTTAATGGGGAGAACATAATGTTGTTCCAGGATCTCTCCCAAATAACATTGAAAAACAGAAGGGCACTCCGCCCTCTGCTGGAGAAGCTAAGAAGCAAGGACATACGTTATTCATGGCGTTTTCCGTTTGCATTGGCAGTCACCTTTAATGGCCAACAACAGGTGCTTCGCACACCGGCTGACCTACCTGATTTCTGCTCTGCACTAGACCTTGAACAGACGGACCTCCCTGATTGGTACGCCGAATTTTTGCACCCGGTCTTGACCCCGAGTCTTCTCAGATCCCCTCATTCCACACCTGAGAAGCGACAAGCAAAGCGACAGAAACAGAATCAAGCTGGCAGCTCCAAAATGGGGACCCCGAGACAGCTAGCAGATCCCGGGGTGGACTCCGAGGCCGATTAATACTACCAGTGTACCCTCAGATTTTTCCTTTTGTTCTCCTTTTCCTCCTTTGTGGCACCTGTTGAACGTTCCCACGAGCCGACTGTGACTTACCTACGAGGCCTCCTGGGACACCTGCGGTTCTGGCTTCCTCTCTGCTATTCCAAGATGTCGGAGAGACCCTGTACATACATGCCTTGTTTTTTGATTTTTTTGAATTTTTCAGATTTTTCCCCTCTGGGGTGGTTGCTGTTAATGTGCCCACAGGACGAGTTCCTATTTTTTCTTTTCCATGGTCCTTATTTTGTTCTATTACCTCGTTTTTTTTTTTGTTTGTTTGGGTTTTTTTTTTTTGAACGCGCCCATTTGTCCCTCACTATACAGTTTAAAATGGGTATGACCTCATTGCGATTATTTTAATACCCGGGTCGGGTAAGACTTGAGACCATTCTGAAGGGCCTGGCAGTTTACTGCTGCTGTCTAAACTGACTTTGCCTTATTAATGTTTTAGAAGGCCCTCAGGCCCATGGTATAATTTGTTTTGATATGTACGGTTGCCTGTCACACAGCCATTTACCTCGTTAACTTTGGTTTATTTTTTTTTTATTATTTTTTTTTTCACTCCTGAGTCTCAGATCCTGCCGGACTGTGACACAGGTAGACTGCCGCCGTGTAGTCGGGTGCCTCCCTACAACCCCACAGAGTGTACCGGTGCTCCTGACTTGGGGCCACCGGAGACACTACACACACAAGTGGTGTCCACTCCTGAGTAGGCTATCCCGCTCAGGGGGACACCCGTATTACATTTTGCTCTCCGCTGTAATATTACGGCACTCTTCTTATACTTCTCTCTCTCTACTTATTCCACTGTCTCTTTTCTGCCCTGATCTCACTGCCTTTTTTCCTTCATCTTCACCTTCCCCTGTCTAATCCTCACACGTACTGAAGGTGGGGGGACTGATGATATTCGCTAGCTGGACATTAATTGTTGTATTGACATTTATCTGCCCTCACTACCACAGCTACAAGCTTGGACCGTCTCCCCCTGTGCTCCTCCGATGGCCTTCTCCTCGCTGGGAGGGGCTCCGACAGTGATTTCACACAACATCAGGGGCCTGAACATCCCGGAACGCCGCTCCACCCTCCTCCGTGAATTAAAGAAGGGTAAGCCCCATTTCGTTTTCATACAGGAGACGCACTTTAAGACGCAACAGGTTCCTAAACTTACTGACTCGTATTTTACAAGGGCATTTCATGCCACCAATAATGACTCCAAATCAAAGGGAGTGTCTATACTAGTAAGTAGAGACGCACCTTTTCAACTGACGGAACAAAAAAGTGACCCCGGGGGTAGGTTCTTGTTTTTAAAGGGGAAATACGGAAATACCCCGGTGACACTAGCCAATGTATACTTTCCCAATAGGGCTCACGCCACTTTTTGTAATCAGATAACCAGGGAGTTACTGGGGTTCTCTACGGGTTGCCTCATCTTGGGTGGGGATTTTAACCTCCCTCTTAACCCCTTAGTGGACACCTCGAACGGCAGATCCTGTGTCACATATAGGATACTTAAAAATATTAAATCCGCACTTCAAAAATTGCAGCTGGTTGACGCTTGGCGTTTCCTCAACCCGGAAGGCCGTGACTTCACTCACTACTCGGCCCCCCATGCTCGTTATGCTAGGTTGGATTATGTTTTTGTTTCCCAAAGGAATCTGTCCTCAGTGACGGCGTCCCACATAGGGATCCAATCGATCTCAGATCATGCACCGGTTTCATTGAAACTGAACCTCTTGTCTGTTCCCCCTAAACAACCTACGTGGAGACTTAATGCCTCCCTGCTGACAGACCCAGACTTCTTGACCTCCCTCACTGGGTCCTTGAAAGAATTCTTCGCCCACAATTTCACCCCTGACATAGACCCTCTCATGATGTGGGAGGCACACAAGTGCACAATTCGGGGAGAGCTAATCAGGATGGAGTCTAAACTGAAGAGGGATAGGGAAAAGGCAATTACCAGACTCACAGCACTGATCTCCTCTTTGGAATCCCAACATAAGCACTCGCTCACGGTTAGATCGGCCGGGGAACTACTGGAGGCCAGGAAGGAACTGCAGCACTTGTTCGACTCAAAATCGAGGCGAATGCTGTTCTTCAAAAAGAAAATTTACTACGAGTCGGGTAATAAGTCGGGCAGGCTTTTGGCCAGGGCCCTGAGGGAGCACACTTTCACCAATGATATCGCGGGCATTAGACGGGTTGACGGGGGACTAGACGAGACCACGGAGACCATAGCTGCCCACTTTCAAGAGTACTACTCCAGACTTTATGGCCTGCCACCCCAACACAAGCTCCCGGACATGCAGGGGGACAGGACGCAGATCATACAAGACTACCTGACCAATAGTGGACTCCCCAACCTAACAGATGTGGACGCGTCCCTACTGGAATCTCCCATAACCCCTGGGGAAATTGCCCAAGTAATAAAATTGCTGAAAAACGGAAAGAGCCCGGGCCCGGACGGGTACACAGCTATATACTACAAAACCTTCACCGACATACTGACCGTGCCGTTTGCTGCTGCCTTGAACTCCATGTCCACGCCAAGGGACGTTCCACCTGACTTTCTGTCCGCCCAAATTGCAATAATCCCCAAACCTGGAAAGGACCCTACGAACTGTGCCAGCTATAGGCCTATTTCCCTCCTAAACATAGATACCAAACTATTTGCAAAAATTCTCGCGATGCGATTGAGCCCTCTGTTGCCAAACCTGATAGGCCTGGATCAGGTGGGATTTGTCCCAGGCAGGGAGGCAAAAGACAATGTCATCAAAGCCCTGCTTCTCATCCTGTCCACGGATGCGGAGAAGGCCTTTGATAGGGTGGCATGGGACTTTCTGAGGGCGATGTGCGAACACATAGGGCTAGGCCCTTGTATGCTTTCGTGGATTTTCGCCCTGTACCGTAACCCTACGGCGAAACTCAAAATCAACGGCACACTATCTGACACAGTACACATTCGGAATGGCACCAGGCAGGGCTGCCCCCTCTCCCCGCTACTGTTCATTCTGGCCCTTGAGCCCTTCATTAGGTCGGTGAAACTGAATGATTCCATTGGCGGATTTAGGATTCGCGATAGGGAGTTCAAGGTGGCAGCGTACGCGAACGACCTCCTTTTTTTTATAACCAACCCCACGGCCAGTGTACCCAACCTCCTGAGGGAGTTTGCCCGTTATGGATATTTGTCCAACTTAAAAATCAACTACTCCAAATCCGAGGCCATAAACATTTCACTGCCATCTGAACTGTTGACTCGAACTAAGGCAGACTCAAACTTCAGATGGGAAGTTAAAGCTATTAAGTATCTCGGTACTTATTTGACACCACAGTTACAGCACATTTTTGACTCTAACTTCCCCCCCTCCTGAAGAGTTGTACGGCCGACTTGGAACGGTGGCGAGTAGGCTGCTTCTCATGGTTCGGTCGTGCGTCCATTGTTAAAATGGTGGTCCTGCCTAGACTCCTGTATCTCTTCAGAACTTTGCCCATAAAAATCCCGTCGTGTTTTTTCCGGTCGCTGAATTCTATCATTTTGAGGTTCATTTGGAACCAGCAGAAACCTAGAATTAAACTGTCCTGGCTGTTCTGACCCAAGGCTGCGGGCGGGATTGGACTTCCGAATTTCAGAACTTACTACTACGCGTCACATATAGCTAGAGTGATCGATTGGCATTGCCATGGACAGTCAAAGGCATGGGTGTCGTTGGAGGCAGCCCTCCTCGCAGGGTCACTTAGGTTCTCCCCGTGGACCCCAAAAGCTGGCCTCAATGCACAACCGATTACAAGGAACACGCTAGAAGTCTTTCATGGCGTCGCCGCTCAGGGCTTGATTACCACCCCTACTGGCCCATTGACACCCTTAAGGGAAAACACAGACTTCCCCCCTGGAGAGGCCGGTGATCTGTTCCGGCCGATCCACGGTGATGCCCCCCTGCTAGCGAAGGACTGTTTCATGGGAGGTAAACTTAAAGATCTTTCGACATTGAGGACAGAGAATGGGCTCCCGAAATTGACATGGTGGTCCTATTTTCAGTTACGAGACTACTTTACCAAACAAGGACGCGTACGAGACTTTCACAGACCCCTGACGGACTTGGAGATGACGTGCTTAAACGGGACGCCTTTGGCCCGGGCCACGTCGGTCTCATATGGGTGGCTACAGGAGGCTGGATGTGGCGGCCCGGATGGGTACAGGAGGAGATGGTCGGAGGAGCTGGGAGAGGAATTCACAGACAAACAATGGAGGTATGCATGCATCCTAGCACATAAAGGTTCTATAAGTACACTGATCCAGGAAACGGGCTACAAGCTGTTGACAAATTGGTATAACACTCCGGACAAACTCAATAAATGGAACCCCCAGACACCCTCAACGTGTTGGAGGTGTCAGGCAGGTAGAGGCACTTTACTACACATTTGGTGGAGGTGCCCGCTGATTGCACACTACTGGGACGAAATCAATAATCTGATTAGAAAAATCACAGAAACGGAGTTGCCCTTGGATGCAGCTTGCTGTCTGTTACACATCAACCCTCTCTCTTTGAAAACATACAAACACTTCCTAACTAAACACTTGATTAACGCTGCAAGGTCATTGATACCCATTCACTGGAGATCAACCAGAGTACCCACGGTAGCAGACTGGCTCAAGAAAGTTAGGGACGTGTGGGAGATGGAGGACACTGTGGCGCAGGATCATGGCAGAATAGAAACTTTTCAGGAAACTTGGAGGCCTTGGATTGTCTTCCGATACTCCCAGGAATACGATGATATTACGCAGAACCCTTGATAAAGGTCTGTGAGAAGCTTGGGACCTTACAGGTCCAGAGCTCCGTGGCGGCCGCTTCAGTGTCTCCCCCCCAGACGTGCCTGACTAGATAGCAAGCGTTACAGTAAGGCTGTTTTCTCTCCCCGTCCCCCTACCTTCCCACTTCTGAGTTGCCGGGGTTCCCTCCCCTCGCTCTACCTCGCCTCTTCTTCCCACTGCTCCTCTTCTTCTTTCTCATTCCTTTTATACATGGTTTCACATGCTTTGTATGTTGATGAATCGTTGCAACTATAGACCACAATACTACCATTAACCTCTAAGTCCTGCTGTTGGCCGAGGCCATAGGCTTGTGGTGAAACTACATTAATGGTACTTAGACCCTTTGGGGCATGCTTAGAAAACTCAGTTTCTCTCACTTAACTTTCGCCTGGTCTACAAAGAGCACTTTTAAGTCCCAAGGACTCATCTCCTTTCAACATCCAGTTATGTTTTGTTGTACCTGTACTTACATGTGACATACTATGTAACCCACTTCATGTTTTCTTTTTCTCTTCAATAAAAGCTAAATGTTAAAAAAAAAAAAAAACGATTTGATTGATGCTTGGCGGGAAAATAACTCCTCCGCAAGGGATTATACCCACTACTCGCATGTGCATGGCACCTATTCGCGTATTGACCATATCTTAATGACTTCAGCATTGACTCCCTTTTTGGATTCTGCCTTGATTCTAACAACGCCGTGGTCAGATCATGATCCGGTTCTAATTTCCCTTTCAAATTTGTGGAAAAGACCTGGCCCTTCCCCTTGGAGGCCAAATGCATCTTTACTAAGCGATCCCATTGTAGTAGTAGAAGTTGAAAAATAAATTCACACTTTTTTTAATGAAAACCTGCCCCAAGACACATCACCAATTATTAACTGGGCAGCCCACAAATCTTCCATTCGAGGTAAACTAATTCAAATAACGTCTAGGGTTAATAGAATTAGGAACACGACGATTTTAGATAAGGAAAGGGCTTTAACTGATCTTTTATCCGCACAGAAGAAATCACCACAGGTAGATATCAGACCTAAGATTGACGAGGCTAGGTTGTCACTGAACTTAAGTCTTACCACTCGAACGGAAAAAAAATTGAGATGGAATAGCCATAAATTCTACACGATGGGGGATAAACCTACTAGGCTTCTGGCCAGAAAACTGAACCCTCGCTCTTTCACTCCTGCTTTACCCAAGCTCAGAATCAGTAATGGATGTCCAACCCAAAACCCTAAACTCATTTTGAATGAGTTTAGTAACTTTTACTCGAATTTGTATAGCAAACCATCGGCTTTTAACCAAAAGGCGACGGACCATTTTCTTGACCAAATTACTTTACCGATATTAACGCAGGAACACTCAGAGTTGATGGATAGAGAATTTTCTGTAGACGAGGTAGGATTGGCGATAAAGCATTTAAATCCCTCTAAAGCACCAGGTCCTGATGGATTTTCTGGACACTATTATCATAAATTCAGTGATGTCTTGATCCCCCATCTATGTAAATTCTTTAATGCTATTAGACGAGGTGATTCCCTTCCTTCTCAAGAAAATAAAGCTTATATTCATGTTATCCCAAAATCAGGAAAAGACCTAGGACTCTGTGCCAACTACCGCCCTATTTCTCTAATCAACACTGACTTGAAAATTTTGACAAAGATCTTAGCCACGAGGCTTAATTCTTTTATTGCACGATATGTTCATCCGGACCAGGCTGGATTTGTCCCTGGACGGCAGACTACTGACCAAATAAGAACGGTAGTAGATATTATATCTGCTGTTCATTCTGACTGGGATTCAAAAGGATCATGGAAGGGAATGCTCTTGTCACTGGATATGCACAAAGCATTCGATTCCTTGTCTTGGGATTATTTGTTCCATATATTATATAAGTTCGGTTTTAAATCACATTTTTTAACATCCCCAGATGTTTTAGGTATTGAATGTGGCACCAGTGAACACAAATGCGTCCTTTTTGCAGACGACATCCTAATGTTGATTTCTTCCCCGATAACTTCTCTTCCCAATTTGAATATGATTCTAGCATTATTTTCCACTCTAGACTAGCATCCTTTGTACCAGATGCTTCTCCTCTTTGCTTCCGTGGATGCGGTCAGGAGGGAACTTTGTATCATATATGGTGGGACTGCCCGAAAGTAAAACGTTATTGGATTAGAGTGTACAATTTTATTTATACCCTTACCCATGTTAAATTACTCAAATCTCCAAAACTTTCGCTGCTGGGTAGCGATGTTAAAATCGCCTCTAAATCCCAGAAGTGCCTTATAAAATTTATATTCATTTCTGCTAGACTGGTAATAGCTAGATTGTGGAGATCGGCCCTGCTCCCATTTGACCAACTTAAAAATAAGCTCACATGGTTCATGATTAACGAACATATGACTGCTATCCTTCAGGACAGGATAGATTTATTCAATGCTGTCTGGGATCCATGGATCAATCATATATCAAGTGATCCTAGATCTCTTCCGATCTAACTATTAGGTTTTGTTTTAGTAGGCACGGAGTTTCCTTCCCCCACGTTCCCCCCCCCCCCCCTTATTTTTTTAGTTTTTTTTTTTTTCACGTCTATCCCGCTGCCACTCCCGGTGTTCTATGCGTTGGGGGTGGTGCAGATTTTCTGAAAGTAGTTTATGATTATTCATGTTTATTGTAATAGATACTGTTCTACTCTTCTTGATTTATTTGGTGTGATCTACGTTGCCACTGAGATGGTTAGATTGTGTCATAGTCTTTTGTATCAGTTTTCTTACAAATGTATATACTGAAATACGTGGTTTTATTATTAGTTCTACATATGGTTTATAGATTACCATCTTGTTCGTAATAATTGAAAATGCACTCTTCATGTGTTTTCTACTGCTTTCACCGACTTAATTGTATTATTTTCTTTGTTACATTCTGTAATGTGATATTACAACTAAATGTTTAATAAACATATTGAAACAGAAGAAATGAAGGATCCAAAATGATGTTCCTCATATAGGCCAATAGCACTATTAAATATAGATTTTAAAATATTGACAAAATTATTAACATTACAGGTAACCCCTGCTTACAATTATTATAGATTTAGATCAGACAGGATTTATGCCACAGAGAACAGATGTTAATCTACGTAGGTTATATACAAATATACATACTCATCATATCCAGGAGGGATCTAGGACGGTGGCCTTCCTAGATATAGAGAAGGCCTTCAATACAATTGAATGGCCTTTTCTATGGTGGAGGAACTGCAGGGACTACTACACTGGGGGGTAAAATCTAGGTGGGATTTGACCCCCTCCAATGATAACAACAATAAAAATATGGAGAGCAGCTGTAGTAAATGAGGGATACTTGAGAACTAATATGTCCCCAATACTCCACTATGGAGGAACCCCGAGTTGCCACATGTAGATTCTATTCAAGATCCATGGGCATGGACAAAATTTGAGGTTAAAAAAAATTATCACATGTAATAACATGGGGAAAAATTCTCCACATTTTTGGAGATGAGGCAATGTTGGAATATACATGAGAGTTATACTTTCAGATATATGCAGCTTGTCCACGCTCTATCAGCTCAATTCCCAGGGAGCACCCCACAATTAATAGAACCAGGATAGATAGGATAAACCACACCATAGAATGAAAGGGGAGAAATTAATGTATAAATGTTTTTTGTGTCAATGAAATTAATGTCAGTGGAATTTTATAAATGCAGGTTGTGAAATGTATGTTTTTTTTTCTCTTTTTTGTATGGAAAAAATAAATAATAATTAAAATAATAAAGAAATAGATACATTACAAAAAAACTAAACAAAAATAAATAAAAATAAAATAACCAAGTGTATTCAGTTATGATTATTGTGCATATTATAAAATGTATAATAAAAACCTTAAAGTAAAAAAAAAAAAAAAAAGAAGAAAAAGCCAGTACAAACATGCATGATTGGAATCAGTGCGCCCCAGCAGAAGGTGCCCAAAGGGTGGCGCTCAAGAGCTGAAATTTCACATATGTTCATGTTTGTTGGCTGACAATTTAGTCCAAGACCAGTTCATAGCCATGTTACACATCATGCTAGGGGTGTGGCTTGGTTTCCCTGGGCCACATGAATTCCAAATAGGACAACATCTGTTGTCCTATTTGGAATTCATGTGGCCCAGGGATAATAAAGAAATAAATAGATACATTACAAAAAAACTAAACAAAAATTAAAAAAAAATAACCAAGTGTATTCAGTTATGATTATTGTGCATATTATAAAATGTATAATAAAAACCTTAAAGTAAAAAAAAAAAAAAGAAGAAGAAAAAGCCAGTACAAACATGCATGCTTGGAATCAGTGCACCCCAGCAGAAGGTGCCCAAAGGGTGGCACTCAAGAGCTGAAATTTCACATACGTTCATGTTTGTTGGCTGACAATTTAGTCCAAGACCAGTTCATAGCCATGTTACACATCATGCTAGGGGTGTGGCTTGGTGACAATCATTGAAGTGGAAGGTTTCCCTGGGCCACATGAATTCAAATAGGACAACATCTGGAAATTGTCCACAGTGCCATCATGTGGTTGAAATACAGATACCCCTATAGTGCAGTGGCAGTACTACAGTTTTCTTAAAAAGGTGTGTGTTACTTTTAACCGGTTTCCCGACTGGCCCCTGTACATATACGTCGGCAGAAGGGGAGAGGGAGAGGGAGAGACTTTGAAATTCCAGCCCTGCGGGCGTGCGCGTCTGCCACAAGCTCAGTGACCACAGGACCCGCGGACTCGGTGTCGTGCGATTGGGTCACAGAGCTGTAGAACGGGGAGAGGCAAGTGTAAACAAGGCATTTCCATGATGCTGTCACTGATCGTCTGTTCCCTGATCAGTCATGTGTCTCGTAGCCACACCCCCTAACAGAAGCACTCCCTAGAGCACACTTACCCCCTTCAGTGCCACCTAGTGGTTAACCCCTTCACTGCCAGTGTCATTGGATTGTGAATTTTTGTACGACAAAAAATGAATGTGCAGGCTATAAGATTTTAAGCGTATGAACACAACATCCGATTTTCGGTTAATTAATGCAGTTTTTGTCCAAAAAAAAACAAAACAAGAGCAAGACTACGCTTGCCTGGAAACTAAATACATACAAAACAATTCAACACATTACATCACTTCTAAAGTTGTATTCTGTCTTACGAGACTTTTTGTATGTTGAGTAACCCCTTCACTTTTGATACGAGACTACCATGCCACGAAAAAAGAAACGAACCTAAAATTTGTCAGAAAATCTGATTTTGTGTTGGAGGCTTTAGTCTACTTCTAATTAAAAGCACATTTAAATAGAACCTGTGGGTTACCCAAGTAGCACAAACCAACAAGTTCCCTTTCCAAGCAGCACATACTGAACATGGCTGTTTAAACTCTGCAAAAAATGGGGACCAGACAGAAAAATAAGTGTCAGAATCTAAAACACAGCTGACATGAACACGTTATTTGTCTATGGCTTTTGTTTTCCAGCAAGTCTTCTTCATAGAATGAGTTTATATGCCAAAATGTAAAAGGTGCTAGTGCTTAATATAAATGACCAATCTCCCAAACACATATATACCCACAATTCATACTACTACGGGAAAACAAAAAACAAACCCATACGTCCAAAAATGCAACAGCTAATAATGTTGCAATCCCTGAGGTCAAGTAGCTAATACAAAAGTACAAATAGAATGGTCATCCCTTGTAAATCATGAAATAAAGTTTTATATAAAGAAATTACTGTATTCATAAACACAGCCTTATCCCAAGATATTATTAATAATATCAGACCCTTATTTGCATATGATTAACTCACATAAAATTAATCAATAGATATATTCATCTAGGATTGTGTTAAACAGAAATAAATATTTCAAGAAATAAACACCACTAAGGCCCCTTTCACACTGGGGCGTTTTTAGAGCGCTATTCCAGCGTTTTTTGAGCGTTATTACAGCGTTATTTAAGCGTTTTTCAAGCATTATTACAGCGTTATTCGAGCAGCCTCATCTGCAATCCCAATGTGCTGGTAAAGCACCACTAAGACCCTAAAGTTTTACGGCGTTTTTGCAGTGCCTTGGTGTGAAAGGGTAAGGCGTTTTTACAGCGCTTTTCAATTCATTTCAATGGAGAGGGGTGTTTTTGGAGCATTTTTTAAAGCGCTCAAAAGCTGCTCCAAAGATGCTGCTTGCAGGACTTTTCTCAACCCGCCCGCCAGTTCAACGCCTCAGTGTGAAAGGGTAAGGCGTTTTTACAGCGCTTTCAATTAATTTCAATGGAGAGGGGTGTTTTTGGAGCGTTTTTTTTAGCGCTTTAAAGCTGCTCCTTGCAGGACTCGTGTGAAAGAGTCGATTGAGATGCATGTAGAGTGTTTTAAGAGCGCTATTTTTAACGCTAAAACACTTTAGTGTGAAAGGGGTCTAATCCATTGCTAACCACTGAAGCGTTTTTACAGCGTTTTAGCATTAAAAATAGCGCTCATAAAACGCTCTCCTTGCATCTCAATGGACCCTTTAACACCGAGTCCTGCAAGCAGCATCTTTGGAGCAGCTTTTGGGTGCTGAAAAAAAACGCTCCAAAAAACGCCCCTCTTCATTGAAATGAATTGAAAAGCGCTGTAAAAACGCCTTACCCTTTCACACTGAGGTACTGCAAAAATGCCCTAAAATGTTAGGCTCTTAGTGGTGCTTTACCAGCACATTGGGATTGCAGATGAGGCTTCGCTCGAATAACGCTCCAATAACGCTCGAATACCGCCCCAGTGTAAAAGGGGCCCAAAGCTGGATACACACTATACAATTTTCTTTAGATTTTTTCCTTTAGATTTACTAAAACCATATAATAGGAGGTCACATCTTAACAGTTGCAATTTGTATGCATAAGGCCCCTTTTTACACTGGTGGCACTATAACGTCGTACCGCTCCAAAGATGTTGCTTGCAGGAGTTTTTTTTCTCTCCTGCCAGCGCATCGCCTCAGTGTTAAAGCCCTCGGGCTTTCACATTGAGAAGGCCGTGCAGGAGTTTTTCAGGCGGTATAGCAGCGCTGTAACGACAGAAAAACTTCAGTGTGAAAGGGGCCTTAAAGCAGACCCTTGTACTACATGGTTTTGGTAAATCTAAGGGAAATCAGACAACAAAAGTTGTATAGTGTGTGTGTGTGTGTGTATCCAGCTCTCATTGCACCATATTATAGACACAAAAGGAGAAGATGGTAAATGAAAAGCCTTATATACATAGAATATATGCACTGAATTAAAAACAAAATGAACAGCGATTGTATCAACCACCAGCTTTTCATCAAGGGAAAAGATCAACAATTGCCAGACGAAAAAAAACAAGCATTAGCCCTGGTTCACACTGGTGCGATTTGACATGTCAAATCGCATGTCAAATCAGCAGCATTGCCGACAATGGCACTGTCCAAATCGGTGCGGCGCTGTGCTAATTTCAAAAAGTAATTTCTGTACTACTTTTTGCAAGGCGTAAAATTCATCTCCAACATTACTTAACAGCAAAACAAAAATAAAACACAAAATTAGTAGTCCATAAAGAAAATCCTTTTCCTAGAACAATAGCCACACTTACAATTAAGTGATTCAAACAATCGAAATGCAACACATGTGCTGTTATAAAAGTAGAACTATAAGCCCTGAGCTACTGCCAGGTGTCACTTACCTATAGATGATCGATGCCCATCACTTTAATCTTGCCTCTGCTGCAGGTTCCATGAAATCGGAGTTAGGGTATGCCAACATCACTGACAGGGGGGCGGCTACAATGTGTCAACTACATCTTATGGCTTCTTACTCTAGCACTGTGCTTGGAAAAACAGACATGCATGATAATGTTTTTGTTGTGACATCACACATGCACAGGTGGAGTCATCTAATTCCCTACAATGGGGTTTTTACAGACTGATTAACAAAACATAGACTGCTGTGGGTGCCTCTATAGTATGGGTGTGAGAACTTCCTATAATCATTTAGGCCCCTTCCACACCAAGGAGTTTTTCAGACGTTTTAGCGCTTAAATAACGCCTGAAAAAAATCCTGCCCTGCAGTCTTCAATGTGAAAGCCTGTATGTGCGGTGTGAAAGTCCTGCTAGCCGCATCTATGGAGTGGTGTGTTTACCGCTCCTTTACCACTGCTGCCCATTGAAATCAATGGGACAGCGCAGCTGTACCGCCCGCAAACAGCTGCTGCTGATGTTTTAACACTTTCTCGGCTGCTAGCGGGGGTTAAAACCGTGAATAACGTGGCAAAAACAACAATATAGCGGCACTAAAAATAGCGCCGCTATACCACCAGCGCACCTCCAGCACCCAGTGTAAAAAGGAGCCATAGACATTGTATATCATATTCATAAACACATAACGCCCCCAACTGTCCCTAATTTTCAGGGACTGTCCCTGATTTGGAGCAATGTCCCTCTGTTCATCATCCCTCTTCATTTGTCCCTCATTTTGGTCTGATCTATATAGATGTATATAAAATGCACTTTGTATCTATCAAAAAGTGTTTTACAGCGCTAAACCTTTCATCGGATTTCTAAATTGCTGCTTTTTTTTAATTCCAAAAGCCAATATAAATGAATAGTAGTAAAAAAACAGTTGAGGGTTTAACCAATCTTGTTTTATTTGTACAATTCTCCTTTAAGGGAGAGTAGCAAGGGGTGTGCCTGCATACTTTTGATGATAGGTAATCAGAAGAAGAGGTTTTGGACAGCCGCACTCAAAAATAGGTAAAATAGCCCTTTATTGTGGTAAAATAAATGGATGCACTACAAATAAAGCATACAGTGGGAACAAAAAACAGCTGACGCGTTTCGCATTGAGCTTTAATGCTTAGTCATAGCTATAATACTTTTGCTGATAGGTGTCCCTCATTCCCATCACAAAAAGTTGTGAGGTATGTAAACATGACACACAAGATCTAAAATGTAGACTGTGTTCACACTGGTGTGTTGTCAGACATGGCATGTGTTTTACACCGCACTGCTGTGCACATCGCTTGCGTTGTCTGTGCAATGCAAATTCAGCCATACAGATTGTATTATAGAATGTGCATCGCATTCGCACCAAATTGGAAGTTCACACTTATGCGATACAATTCCTGCACCATTTGGCAGTTTGCACTGCGCTCTGCGAACTGATTAGTGTTGAGCAGAATATGCCATATTCGATTTTGCGATATATCTCGAATATATAGTCGAATATTCAAGATATATTCGCTAAATACGAATATTCGTGATATATTTTAGAAATGAAATCATTGCGAATTTTCGCTATCGCGAATGCGATTGCGATTTGCGATTGCGATTGCGATTGAAATTTCGAGAAATGCGGGAGGGAGCACTCTGATTGGCTCAGAATATTCTTGATATATCACAATACCAAATAATTGCGAAATTTCGAGAAATGCGGAATGGAGCACTCTGATTGGCTCAGAATATTCGTGATATATTACAATACAAAATAATTGCGAATATTCGAGAAATGCGGAATGGAGCACTCTGATTGGCTCAGAATATTCGTGATATATTACAATACAAAATAATTGCGAATATTCGAGAAATGCGGAATGGAGCACTCTGATTGGCTCAGAATATTCGTGATATATTACAATACAAAATAATTGCGAATATTCGAGAAATGCGGAATGGAGCACTGTGATTGGCTCAGAATATTCTTGCTATTTTATCGTAATTTCGCGAAATTGCGATTGCAATTATTGCGCAATTTCGAGACATGCTTTAGGAGCGCTCTGATTGGCTCATTCTGAAATCGAATATTCGAGATATGAGAAATGGGAATGAGAAATTGATTGCGGAATTTCGACAGTTACACTCTGAAATTGAATATATGTATTATGTTATAGAAAAACAACATTGCGAATTACTCGATCGCGCATGCGCAATCGCGCGAACAACACGCGACTACTTCCTGGAACTTGGACACTTGCCAGTTTCATTTCACATTTTGTTGGACAAGTGCCCATTTGCCCAAGTGGATAGGAAAATGGTTGGGAGTAACCTCTCCAAAAGTGAGGAAGATATGCTGATCTGTGTAAGTATTTGCATTATCTTTAACTGCATTTTAGACTAGTTTAAAAGTTAGTATATAAGATCAGATATTAGTATTTCCCAAACAATTTGTCTCCTGGTGTTACAAATCTACAAGTCCCAGCATGTCTGTACAGCTGCAGACACCCTGGTTGGTAAATGTGTATTTAGGCACTTTCCTTGCTATTTTGCATAATGAATTTAACATGTTGTGGACACCGGGCTAATTTTTCAGATTTGGTGTTTACGAGACTAAAACTTTTATTTTGCTAGAAAATTACTTAAAACCCCCAAACATTATATATATATTTTTTTCTAACACCCTAGAGCAGGGGTCTCCAAACTTTTTACTTCGAGGGCCACATTCTATATTTTACTCATATCCGCGGGCCGGAAAAATAATTTTAGTAAATAAATCCACAGTAGAAGAATAGAATTTTACTTGCTGTTGACAGCAGAACTGGATGATGGTCCTGTCGTCTAATAAAACGCTGGAGCATCATTCAGCAGGTTAAACTACCAGCGTGCATGAGGTTTTACATCCGTGTCCTCACCAGTCTCCCCCACATCTGTGTCCCCACATTGGTGTCCCCATACATCTGTGTCCCCACATTGGTGTCCCCATACATCTGTGTCCCCACATTGGTGTCCCCATACATCTGTGTCCCCATACATCTGTGTCCCCACATTGGTGTCCCCATACATCTGTGTCCCCACATTGGTGTCCCCATACATCTGTGTCCCCACATTGGTGTCCCCATACATCTGTGTCATCACATTGGTGTCCCCACCAGTCTCCTCACACATATTTGTCCCCACCAGTCTCCTCATACATCTGTGTCCCCATACATCTGTGTCCCCACATTGGTGTCCCCATACATCTGTGTCCCCACATTGGTGTCCCCATACATCTGTGTCCCCACATTGGTGTCCCCATACATCTGTGTCCCCATACATCTGTGTCCCCACATTGGTGTCCCCATACATCTGTGTCCCCACATTGGTGTCCCCATACATCTGTGTCCCCATACATCTGTGTCCCCACACATCTGTGTCATCACATTGGTGTCCCCACCAGTCTCCTCACACATATTTGTCCCCACCAGTCTCCTCATACATCTGTGTCCCCATACATCTGTGTCCCCACATTGGTGTCCCCATACATCTGTGTCCCCACATTGGTGTCCCCATACATCTGTGGCCCCACATTGGTGTCCCCATACATCTGTGTCCCCATACATCTGTGTCCCCACATTGGTGTCCCCATACATCTGTGTCATCACATTGGTGTCCCCACCAGTCTCCTCACACATATTTGTCCCCACCAGTCTCCTCATACATCTGTGTCCCCATACATCTGTGTCCCCACATTGGTGTCCCCATACATCTGTGTCCCCACATTGGTGTCCCCATACATCTGTGGCCCCACATTGGTGTCCCCATACATCTGTGTCCCCATACATCTGTGTCCCCACATTGGTGTCCCCATACATCTGTGTCATCACATTGGTGTCCCCACCAGTCTCCTCACACATATTTGTCCCCACCAGTCTCCTCATACATCTGTGTCCCCACATTGGTGTCCCCATACATCTGTGTCCCCACATTGGTGTGCCCATACATCTGTGTCCTCACATTGGTGTCCCCATACATCTGTGTCATCACATTGGTGTCCCCATACATCTGTGTCCCCACATTGGTGTCCCCACACATCTGTTACCCCACCAGTCTCCTCATACATCTGTGTCACCACATTGGTGTCCCCACATTGGTGTCCCCACCAGTCTCCTCACACATATTTGTCCCCACCAGTCTCCTCATACATCTGTGTCCCCACATTGGTGTCCCCATACATCTGTGTCCCCACATTGGTGTCCCCATACATCTGTGTCCTCACATTGGTGTCCCCATACATCTGTGTCCCCACATTGGTGTCCCCATACATCTGTGTCCCCACATTGGTGTCCCCATACATCTGTGTCCCCACATTGGTGTCCCCATACATCTGTGTCATCACATTGGTGTCCCCATACATCTGTGTCCCCACATTGGTGTCCCCACACATCTGTGACCCCCACCAGTCTCCTCATACATTTATGTCCCCACACATCTGTGTCCCCACACATCTGTGTCCCCACACATCTGTGTCCCCACATTGGTGTCCCCACACATCTGTGACCCCCACCAGTCTCCTCATACATTTATGTCCCCACACATCTGTGTCCCCACACTGGTGTCCCCACACATCTGTTACCCCACCAGTCTCCTCATACATCTGTGTCCCCACATTGGTGTCCCCACACATTTGTGTCCCTACCAGTCTCCCCACTAATCAGTGTCCCCACACTTGTGTCCCCACCAGGCTCCTCCTACATCTATGTCCCCACACATCTGTTACCCCACCAGTCTACTCATGCATCTATGTCCCCAAATTTGTGTCCCCACATATCTGTGTCCCCACCAGTCTCCTCATACATCTGTGTGCCCACATTGGTGGGAACACAGATGTATGAGGAGACTGGCGGGGACACAGATGTGTGGGGACACCAGTGTGGGGACACAGATGTGTGGGGAGATTGGTGGGGACACAGATGTGTGGGGACACCAGTTTGGGGACACAGATGGGTGGGGAGATTGGTGGGGACACAGATGTGTGGGGAGATTGGTGGGGACACAGATGTGTGGGGACACCAATGTGGGGACACAGATGTATGAGGAGACTGTTGGGGACACAGATGTGTGGGGAGACTGGTGGGGACACAAATGTGTGGGGAGATTGGTGGGGACACAGATGTGTGGGGACACCAATGTGGGGACACAGATGTATGAGGAGACTGTTGGGGACACAGATGTTTGGGGAGACTGGTGGGGACACAGATGTGTGGGGACACAAGTGTGGGGCCACAGATTTGTGAGGAGACTGGTGTCCCCATACATCTGTGGCCCCACCAGTCTCCTCATACATCTGTGACCCCACATTGGTGTCCCCATACAACTGTGTTCCCACCAGTCTCCTTATACAACTGTGTCCCCACCAGTCTCCCCACACATCTGTGACCCCAACAGTCTCCTCATACATCTGTGTCCCCACATCGGTGTCCACACACATCTGTGTCCCCACCAATCTCCCCACACATCTGTGACCCCACACTGGTGTCCCCACACATCTGTGTGCCCACCAGTGTCCTCATACATCTGTGCCCCCACACTGGTGTCCCCACAATTATGTGTCCCCACACTGTTGTCCCCACACATCTGTTACCCCACCAGTATCCTCATACATCTGTGTCCCCACATTGGTGTCCCCACACATTTGTGTCCCCACCAGTCTCCCCACACATCTGTGTCCCCACACATCTGTGTCCCCACACATCTGTGTCCCCACACATCTGTCTCCCCACATCTGTGTCCCCACACTGGTGTCCCCACACATCTGTGGCCACACCAGTCTCCTCATACATCTGTGCCCCCACATTGGTGGGGACTCAGATGTATGGGGACACCGATGTGGGGACACAGATGAATGAGGAGACTGCTGGGGACACAGATGTATGAGGAGACTTGTGGGGGTCACAGATGTGTGGGGACACCAGTGTGGGGACCCGGATGTGTGAGGACACAAGTTTTGGGACATAGATGTGTGGGGAGACTGGTGGGGACACTGATGTGGGGACACAGATGTATGAGGAGACTGCTGGGGACACAGATGTATGAGGACACTGTTGGGGACACCGATGTGTGGGGACACAAGTGTGGGAACACTGATTGGTGGGGAGACTGGTGGGGACACAGATGTATGGGGACACTAATGTGGGGACACAGATGTATGAGGAGACTGGTGGGGACACTGATGTGGGGACACAGATGTATGAGGAGACTGCTGGGGACACAGATGTATGAGGACACTGTTGGGGACACCGATGTGTGGGGACACAAGTGTGGGGACACTGATTTGTGGGGAGACTGGTGGGGACACAGATGTATGGGGACACCAGTCTCCCCACAAATCAGTGTCCCCACACTTGTGTCCCCACACATCTGTGACCCCACCAGTCTCCTCATACATCTATGTCCCCACACATCGGTGACTCTACCAGTCTCCCCATACATCAGTGTCCCAACACTTGTGTCCCCACACATCTGTGTCCACACACTGGTCTCCCCACACATCTGGGTCCCCACACTGGTGTCCCCACACATCTGGGTCCCCACACTGGTGTGCCCACACATCTATCCCCACACATCTGTTTCCCTAACAGTCTCCTCATACATCTGTGTCCCCACATTGGTTTCCCCACCAGTCTCCTCATACATCTGTGTCCCCACATTGGTGTCTCCATACATCTGTGGGCCCAATAGTCTCCCCACACATCTGTGTCCCCATTAGGGCACCCCCTACTGTTGTCCCCATTAAACCCCCCTCCACTGGTGTCCCCATAAGAGCACCCCCCCACTGGTGTCCCCATTAGAGCACCCCCCCACTGGTGTCCCCATTAGAGAACCCCCCCACTGGGTGTCCCCATAAGAGCACCACCCCCTACTGTCACTTGTATCCCCATTAGAGCACCTCCCACTTGTGTCCCCATCAGAATTATCAGCACCCGGATGTTTGTACCATATCAGAGCCATTCAGCCACCCTCCACAGTAGTGTACAGTAATCATCTCGCATCAGCCCCCCTCCTCCTCCATGCATGTGTACTTTACCAGCGCGTCAGACATTACACACACTGGCTGTTCAGACCTGCTGCACTTCCCGACTCCCGCCCCCTTAATACACACTCGTTACTGGTTAACAGCGAGGCAGGAGGCGGAGCAGGGCGGTGTGGCAACGGGTCTAAAACAAATCATTGACTGCTAGGATGCCCGTGGACCCAGCAGCCAACACAAACACAGTGAGACGCCGGAAAGAGATTGCGGGACCTGCGCTGCATATTGCTAGGGACGAATATTCAGTGCAGGTTCCACAACTAACTGGTGGACCAGTGACTCCAGCTGCGTGCCGGAGGAAATGGCCTGGCGGGCCGGATGTGGCCCGCGGGCCGTACTTTGGAGACCCCTGCCATAGAGAATGAAATGGTAAATCATTGCAATATTTCTTGTCACACCGTATTTGCGCAGCGGTCTTACAAGCGCTCTTTTTTTTGGAAAAAAAATAACTTTTTTTGAATTGGAAAATAACACAACAATAAATTTAGCCCAATTTTTTTAGATTTTGTGAAAGATAAAGTTACGCCGAGTAAAATGATACCCAACATGTCACGCTCAAAAAATGTGCCCGCTCGTGGCATGGCGTCAAACTTTCACCCTTAAAAATTCTCGATTGCAAAAAGGTTGCATTTTTCCAGCTAAGGACTAGCTCTAGGGCTAGAATTATTGCTCTCGCTCTAACGATCGCGTCGATACCTCACTTGTGTTGTTTGAACACCATTTTCATATGCGGGCGGTACTCGCTTATGCGTCACTGTTTCCTAAACGGAGCCTACAGCTGTTGCAAAACAACTCCCCGTTATTACCGAACAGCCATTAACTGTCCAGCCATGCTCCTAGTTAAAGTATAATTGTTGTACAGCTGGTGACGGTGAGCTACATGGTGTATCAGAGCATGCTGGTAGTTCTAGTTTGTAAATAACATCAACTCCATTATTTATTCTAAATTAATTCATCTAAATGTCTAAAAAATGGCAAGATATAAAATCTGTCATGTTAACCCTGTCATTGATTAATAAGGCGAGAATGCTCCCAATGTTGAATACCATAGATTTCCGTCATATATCCATAAGGCTTTAAACAAAAGTATTATAATATACTTTGTTCTTCATCTTGCAGACTTTCCTGGAAACAAAATATGATTTCATGAACAGGCAGGTGGAAAAGCAAGAAGTGGTGCGGTCTGTCATTGCTAAATTAGCAGGACATCCTGGCGGTCCCACCGCATTACATGGCCATTGTGAAAAAAATGGTCTGACCTTAAAAAGGCGGCATATGGTCAGAGTCAGGCGTCTCCGTGATAGATATCACCCAGGTAAGTTATTGCTGACAGTTATGTTTTTTTTTTTTCTATAGTGTATTTTGTGCGTGTACTCTAGAGAGGAGACGGACTGCAGGATTTGGGAGTAGACAGGCCTCCCCCAGAGGCAATATGCCACCTTTCTCCATGCCCCTGGTGACAATGGCGTATTGGCGTGAGAGGGGGTCCTCACATACAGCCCGTCCTACCTGCTCCGCTCCGCTTGAAGAGCCCAACGTGGCAGAGGGACTCCCTATAAGGTAGTGAGAGGATTGGCCCGCTCAAACAGCCCCGTTAGTCCTTCGCCTCTCTTTTTAGAGAGGACCGCGTGGCCAGAGTGCGCGCATGTTAACCCAATTTCGAGTGCGTGTGTAAGTGTGGTGGTTTTTGTGGGAGGGGGGTAGGCGTACTAAGCGCAGGGCTTACCTCGCATAGCACTCTCCACCGGAGGCCGGGCTGAGAACAACCAAACTCAATTAACATGTAGCCGAGAGCGGGATCAGAACCCCTAGCTGCAGAGTGTGAATGGCTTGTCAGCGCAGAGTAGCAATCACAATCGCGTTGACCCACCGCAGCTCCTTTGTTGACAGTTATTTAAGGTCATATGTAATTAATGTAAGGGCAGATGTTTGTTAAACCCAGACGCCATGCTGTGGTAACATATATCACCACCACCAAGGAATTCATAGTACTGTTGAAAAAAGACATGGGACAGCAGACAGCAACACAGAAGTTATGTGGGAACATACATTTCCATTGCTTTGCATGGGACTTTAAACAAAACCACGACCATCACAAATGGGGTAGTTAATGGATAAATTAACGATATCTATGCTTTAAGTGGACGTGTAAGTAACAGTGACCAAGTGTTATCGAAATATCTACAGCTGTTATGAGTGACATGTATTTCCCATAGAGTTGAAGGGATGGGAATTTAAAGAAAAACCCCGACCATGGCAAATGGGGGAGGGTAAGGCTTAAATCACCTATCCTATGTTTATGTGGCTGACACATAAGTAACCTGTGTGCCAAGTTTCATGTAAATATCTTTCGCCGTTTGGACGTGATGCTGGTACATACATACATACAGACACTTGAGTTTTTATATATATAGATTCCCACTCAATTCTGTGTT